>DAKLCV010001814.1:0-77820 GCA_030247045.1 Colobus guereza
TTCACCCATCACAAAGCAGTTTCTCAGAATGCTTCTTTCGACTTTTTATCTGAAGTTACTTCCTTCTTCACAATAGGCCTCAATGCGCTCCAAAATATCCCTTTGCAGATTCCATGTAAACAGTGTTAGCAAACTGCTCCATGAAAAGAAAGGTGTAACTCTGTGAAATGAATTCACACATCACAAAAACTTCCTCTGAAAGCCTCTTTCTGGTTTTTATCTGATTGTATTTCCTTAGTCACCACAGCTTTCAATGCATTCCAAAATATGCCTTCTCAGATTCCCAAAACAGTGTAATCAAACTGCTCAATGAAAAGAATGGTGTAACTCTGTGAGATGAATTCACAAATTAGAAAAAATTTTCTCAGAAACTATCTTCCTAGTTTTTTCTGAGGATTCTTCTCTGAAATATCTCATTGCAGATTCCAAGAAAACAGTGTTAACAATCTGCTCAATGAAAAGAACAGTGTAACTCTGTGAAATGAATTCACACATCACAAAGCAGTTTCTCAGAAAGCTTCTTTTGGTTTTTATCTGAGGATATATCCTTTGTCACCATAGGCTTCAATGCTCCAAATATCCTATTGCAGTTTCCAAGAGAAAAGCGTTAGCAAACTTCTCAATGAAAAGAATGGTGTAAATCTGTGAGATGAATTCACACATCAGAAAGCAGTTTCTCAGAAAGATTCTTTGTGATTTTTATCTGAGGATATTTCCTTTGTCAATATAGGATTCAAGCACCCCAAATATAATATTGCAGATTCCACAAAAACAGTCTTATCACACTGCTCAATGAAAAGAACGGTGTATCTCTGTAAGATGAATTCACAAATCACAAAGCAGTTTCTCAGAAAGCTTCTCTCTAGTTTTTATTTGAGGATATTTCCTTTGTCACTAAAGAACTCAATGTGCTCCTAAATATCCTACCTCTGATTCCATGAAAACAGTGTTATCAAACTGCTCAATGAAAAGAATGGTGTAACATTGTAAGATGAATTCACACATTGCAAAGCAGTTTCTCAGAAAGCTTCTTTCTAGTTTTAATCTGAGGATATTTCCTTTGTCACCATAGGCATCAATTTGATAGAAAATATCCCTTTCAGATTCCCAAAAACAGTATTACCAAACTGATCCATGAAAAAAAGCTGTATCTCTGTGAGATGAATTCACAAATCAGAAAGGAGTTTCTCAGAAACCTTCTTTCTAGTTTTTGTCTGAGGATATTTCCTTTGTCACCATCAGATTCAATGCGCACTCAAAATGTCACATTGTGGATTCCAAGAAAACAGTGTTAGCAAACTGCTCCATGAAAAGAAAGGTGTAACTCTGTGAGATGAATTCACACATCACTAAGCAGTTTCTCAGAAAGCTTCTTTCTAGTTTTTATCTGAGGATATTTCCTGTTAATCCATCGGCCTCAATGCGCTCAGGAACATCCCTTTGCAGATTCCACGAAAACAGTGTTAGCAAACTGCTCCATGAAAAGAAAGGTGTAACTCTGTGAGATGAATTCACACATCACAAAGCAGTTTCTCAGAAAGCTTCTTTTAGTTTTTGTCTGAGGATATTTCCTCTGTCACCTTAGGCTTCAATGTGATCCAAATATCCATTCTCAGATTCCCCAAAAACAGTGTTACCAAACTGCTCCATGAAAAGAATGGTGTAACTCTGTGAGATGAATTCACACATCACACAGCAGTTTCTCAGAAATCTTTTTCTAGTTTTTAACTGAGGATATTTCTGTTGACAATATATGCTTCAATGTGGTCCAGTATGCCTACTCAGATTCAACAAAACAGTGCTACCAAACTGCTCCATGAAAAGAATGGTGTAACTCTGTGAGATGAATTCACACATCACAAGCAGTTTCTCAGAAAGCTTCTCTAGTTTTTATCTGAGGATATTTCCTTTGTCACTAAAGAACTCAATGTGCTCCTAAATATCCTACCTCTGATTCCATGAAAACAGTGTTATCAAACTGCTCAATGAAAAGAACGGTGTAACTCTGTGAGATGAATTCACAAATCACAAAGCAGTTTCTCAGAAAGCTTCTTTCTAGTTTTTATCTGAGGATATTTCCTCTGTCACCTTAGGCTTCAATGTGATCCAAATATCCATTCTCAGATTCCCCAAAAACAGTGCTACCAAACTGCTCCATGAAAAGAATGGTGTAACTCTGAGATGAATTCACACATCACACAGCAGTTTCTCAGAAATCTTTTTCTAGTTTTTAACTGAGGATATTTCTGTTGACAATATATGCTTCAATGTGGTCCAGTATGCCTACTCAGATTCAACAAAACAGTGCTACCAAACTGCTCCATGAAAGGAGTGGTGTAACTCTGTTAGTTGAATTCACACATCACAAAGCAGTTTCTCAGAAAGCTTCTATCTGAGGATATTTCCTTTTCACCAGAGGCCTCAACTGGCTCCCAAATATCCCTTTGCAGATTCCACAAAAGTGTTAGCAAACCGCTCCATGAAAAGAAAGGTGTTACTCTGTGAGATGAATACACGAATCACAAGGAAGTTTCTCAGAAAGCTTCTTTCTAGTTTTTTCTGAGGATATTTCCTCTGTCATCATAGGCTTCAATGCAATCCAAAATACCCCTTCTGAAATTCACCATAAACAGTGTTATCAAAGTGGTACATGAAAAGAATCATGTAACTCTATGAGATGAATTAGCACATCACAAAGTGCTTTCTCAGAAAGCTTCTTTCTAGTTTTTATATGAGGATATTTCCTTTGTCAAATTACACTTCAAAACGCTCTGCAATATCCCATTGCAGATTCCAAGAAAACAGAGTTAGCAAACTGCTCAATGAAAAGAACACTGCAACTCTGTGAGATGAATTCACACATTGCATTGCAATATCTCAGAAAGACCCTTTCTATTTTTATCTGAGGAAATTTCTTTTTTCATCATAGGCCTCAAATCGCTCACAAATATCCCATTGTATATTCCTGGAAAACAGTGTTAGCAAACTGCTCCATGAAAAGAAAGGTGTAAAACAGTTTCTCAGAAAGTTTCTTCATATTTTTATCTGAGGATATTTCCTTTTCAACTTAGGCTTCAATGCGATCCAAAATGTCCCTTCTCAGATTCCCCAAAAACAGTGTTACCAAACTGCTCCATGAGAAGAATGGTGTAATTCTGTGAGATGAATTCACACATCAAAAGCAGTTTCTCAGAAATCTTTTTCTAGTTTTTATCTGAGGATATTTCCTTTTCACATATTCCTCAAAGTGCTCCCAAATATCCCATTGCAGATTCCATGAAGAAAGGGTTAACAAACAGATCCATGAAATGAAAAGGTGTAAATCTGTGAGATGAAATCAGGAATCACAAAGCAGTTTCTCAAAACTCTTCTTTTGGTTTTATCTGAGGATATTTCTTTTGTCACCATAGCTTCAATGCATCCAAAATATCCCATTGCAGATTCCACAAAACAGTGTTAACAAACTGCTCCATGAAAATTTTCATGTATCACTGTTAGATGAATTCACACATCACAAAGCAGTTTCTCAGAAGCTTCTTTCTAGTTTTTATCTGAGGATATTTCCTTTGTCACCATAGGATTCAATGAGCTCCCAGATATCCCATTGAAGATTCCACGAAACCAGTGTTATCAACCAGCACAATGAAAAGAAAGGTCTAACTCTGTAAGATGTTTTCATGCATAAGAAAGCAGTTTCTCAGAAATCTTCTTTCTAGTTTTTATCTGAGGATATTTCCTTTTCACCATAGGCCTCAATGCTCCAAAATATCCTTTCAGATTCCACAAAACAGTGTTAACAAACTGCTCCATGAAAATTTTCATGTATCACTGTTAGATGAATTCACACATCACAAAAGTTTCTCAGAAAGCTTCTTTTAGTTTTTATCTGAGGATATTTCCTTTGTCACCATAGGCCTCAATGCGCTCCAAATATCCCATTGAAGATTCCACGAAACCAGTGTTATCAACCAGCACAATGAAAAGAAAGGTGTAACTCTGTAAGATGTTTTCATGCATAAGAAAGCAGTTTCTCAGAAAGCTTCTTTCTAGTTTTTATCTGAGGATATTTCCTTTGTCACCATAGGCCTCAATGCACTCAAAATATCCTTTCACAGATTCCACAAAACAGTGTTATCAAACTGCTCAATGAAAAGAAAAGTGTAACTCTGTGAGATGAATTCACATCACAAAGCTTCTTTCTAGTTTTTATCTGAGGATATTTCCTTTGACACCATAGGCTTCAATGCACTCACAAATATCCCATTGCAGATTCCATGAAAACAGTGTTATCAAACTACTCAATGAAAATAATGGTGTAACTCTGTGAGATGAATTCACACATCACAAAGCAGTTTCTCAGAAAGCTTCTTTTAGTTTTTATCTGAGGATATTTCTTTTCACCATAGGCCTCAATGCTTTCCCAAATATCCTTTCACAGATTCCACAAAACAGTGTTAACAAACTGCTCAATGAAAACAATGGTGTAACTCTGTGAGATGAATTCACAAATCACAAAGCAGTTTCTCAAAAGCTTCTTTCAAGTTTTTATCTGAGGATATTTCTTTTGTCACCATAGGCTTCAATGCACTCCAAAATATCCTTCTCAGATTCCAAAACAGTGTTATCAAACTGCTCAATGAAAAGAATGGTGTAACTCTGTGAGATGAATTCACACATCAAAAGCAGTTTCTCAGAAAGCTTCTCTAGTTTTTATCTGAGGATATTTCCTTTTCACCATAGGCCTCAATGCGCTCCAAAATATCCCATTGCAGATTCCACGAAAACAGTGTTAGCAAACTTCTCAATGAAAAGAAAAGTGTAACTCTGTGAGATGAATTCACACATCACAAAGCAGTTTCTCAGAAAGCTTCTTTCTAGTTTTTTCTGAGGATATTTCCTTTGTCACCATAGGCTTCAATGCACTCAAACATGTCTCATTGCAGATTCCACGAAAACAGTGTTATCAAACTGCTCAATGAAAAGAATGGTGTAACTCTGTGAGATGAATTCACCCATCACAAAGCAGTTTCTCAGAAGCTTCTTTCTAGTTTTTATCTGAGGATATTTCCTTTTCACCATAGGCCTCAATGCGCTCCAAAATATCCCTTTGCAGATTCCAAAAACAGTGTTAGCAAACTGCTCCATGAAAAGAAAGGTGTAACTCTGTGAAATGAATTCACACATCACAAAACAGTTTCTCAGAAAGCTTCTTTCTGGTTTTTATCTGAGGATATTTCCTTTGTCACCATAGCTTCAATGCATTCCAAAATATGCCTTCTCAGATTCCAAAAACAGTGTTATCAAACTGCTCCATGAAAAGAATCATGTAACTCTGTGAGATGAATTCACAAATCACAAAGCAGTTTCTCAGAAACTTCTTTCTAGTTTTTCTGAGGATATTTCTTTGTCACCATAGGCTTCAATGCTCCAAAATATCCCATTGCAGATTCCAAGAAAACAGTGTTAGCAAACTGCTCAATGAAAAGAACAGTGTAACTCTGTGAAATGAATTCACACATCACAAAGCAGTTTCTCAGAAAGCTTCTTTCTAGTTTTTATCTGAGGATATTTCCTTGTCACCATAGGCTTCAATGCTCCAAATATCCTATTGCAGATTCCAAGAAAACAGTGTTAGCAAACTTCTCAATGAAAAGAATGGTGTAAATCTGTGAGATGAATTCACACATCAGAAAGCAGTTTCTCAGAAAGCTTCTTTCTGGTTTTTATCTGAGGATATTTCCTTTGTCACCATAGGCTTCAATGCACTCCAAATATCCCATTGCAGATTCCACAAAACAGTGTTATCAAACTGCTCAATGAAAAGAACGGTGTAACTCTGTAAGATGAATTCACAAATCACAAAGCAGTTTCTCAGAAAGCTTCTTTCTAGTTTTTATTTGAGGATATTTCCTTTGTCACTAAAGAACTCAATGTGCTCCAAATATCCTTCTCAGATTCCATGAAAACAGTGTTATCAAACTGCTCAATGAAAAGAATGGTGTAACTCTGTAAGATGAATTCACACATCACAAAGCAGTTTCTCAGAAAGCTCTTTCTAGTTTTAATCTGAGGATATTTCCTTTGTCACCATAGGCATCAATTTGATAGAAAATATCCCTTTGCAGATTCCCAAAAACAGTATTACCAAACTGATCCATGAAAAGAAAGGTGTAACTCTGTGAGATGAATTCACATCACAAAGCAGTTTCTCAGAAACCTTCTTTCTAGTTTTTATCTGAGGATATTTCCTTTGTCACCATAGCTTCAATGTGCTCCAAATATCCCATTGCAGATTCCAAGAAAACAGTGTTAGCAAACTGCTCATGAAAAGAACAGTGTAACTCTGTGAGATGAATTCACATCACAAAGCAGTTTCTCAGAAAGCTTCTTTCTAGTTTTTATCTGAGGATATTTCCTTTTCACCATAGGCCTCAATGCGCTCCAAATATCCCTTTGCAGATTCCATGAAAACAGTGTTAGCAAACTGCTCCATGAAAAGAACAGTGTAACTCTGTGAGATGAATTCACACATCACAAAGCAGTTTCTCAGAAAGCTTCTTTCTAGTTTTTATCTGAGGATATTTCCTTTGTCACCTTAGGCTTCAATGTGATCCAAATATCCATTCTCAGATTCCCAAAACAGTGCTACCAAACTGCTCCATGAAAAGAATGGTGTAACTCTGTGAGATGAATTCACATCACAAAGCAGTTTCTCAGAAATCTTCTTCTAGTTTTTAACTGAGGATATTTCTTTGTCACCATAGGCTTCAATGTGATCCAAATATCCATTGCAGATTCCACAAAACAGTGTTACCAAACTGCTCCATGAAAAGAACAGTGTAACTCTGTTAGATGAATTCACACATCACAAGCAGTTTCTCAGAAAGCTTTTCTAGTTTTTATCTGAGGATATTTCCTTTTCACCATAGGCTTCAATGCGCTCCCAAATATCCCTTTGCAGATTCCAGAAAACAGTGTTAGCAAACTGCTCCATGAAAAGAAAGGTGTAACTCTGTGAGATGAATTCACAAATCACAAAGCAGTTTCTCAGAAAGCTTTTCTAGTTTTTCTGAGGATATTTCCTTTGTCATCATAGGCTTCAATGCAATCCAAAATATCCCTTCTCAGATTCCCAAAACAGTGTTATCAAACTGCTCCATGAAAAGAATCATGTAACTCTGTGAGATGAATTCACATCACAAAGTGCTTTCTCAGAAAGCTTCTTCTAGTTTTTATCTGAGGATATTTCCTTTGTCACCATAGGCCTCAATGTGCTCCAAATATCCTTGCAGATTCCAAGAAAACAGTGTTAGCAAACTGCTCAATGAAAAGAAGGTGTAACTCTGTGAGATGAATTCACACATCACAAAGCAGTTTCTCAGAAAGCTTTTCTAGTTTTTATCTGAGGATATTTCCTTTGTCATCATAGGCTTCAATGCTCCAAATATCCCTTCTCAGATTCCAAAAACAGTGTTATCAAACTGCTCCATGAAAAGAAAGGTGTAACTCTGTGAGATGAATTCACACATCAAAGCAGTTTCTCAGAAAGCTTCTTCTAGTTTTTATCTGAGGATATTTCCTTTGTCACCTTAGGCTTCAATGCGCTCCAAATATCCCTTCTCAGATTCCCAAAACAGTGTTACCAAACTGCTCCATGAAAAGAATGGTGTAACTCTGTGAGATGAATTCACACATCACAAAGCAGTTTCTCAGAAATCTTCTTTCTAGTTTTTATCTGAGGATATTTCCTTTTCACATATTCCTCAAAGTGCTCCAAATATCCCATTGCAGATTCCATGAAAACAGTGTTAACAAACTGATCCATGAAAAGAAAGTGTAACTCTGTGAGATGAATTCACAAATCACAAAGCAGTTTCTCAGAAATCTTCTTTCTAGTTTTTATCTGAGGATATTTCTTTGTCACCATAGGCTTCAATGTGTTTCCAAATATCCTATTCCAGATTCCACAAAACAGTGTTAACAAACTGCTCCATGAAAAGAATCATGTAACTCTGTGAGATGAATTCACACATCACAAAGCAGTTTCTCAGAAAGCTTCTTTCTAGTTTTTATCTGAGGATATTTCCTTTGTCACCATAGGCTTCAATGCGCTCCCAAATATCCCATTGCAGATTCCACGAAAACAGTGTTATCAAACTGCTCAATGAAAAGAAAGGTGTAACTCTGTGAGATGAATTCACACATCAGAAAGCAGTTTCTCAGAAATCTTCTTTCTAGTTTTTATCTGAGGATATTTCCTTTTCACCATAGGCCTCAATGTGCTCCAAATATCCTTTCACAGATTCCACAAAACAGTGTTATCAAACTGCTCAATGAAAAGAAAGTGTAACTCTGTGAGATGAATTCACACATCACAAAGTTTCTCAGAAAGCTTCTTTCTAGTTTTTATCTGAGGATATTTCCTTTGTCACCATAGGCTTCAATGCACTCCAAATATCCCATTGCAGATTCCATGAAAACAGTGTTATCAAACTGCTCAATGAAAATAATGGTGTAACTCTGTGAGATGAATTCACACATCACAAAGCAGTTTCTCAGAAAGCTTCTTTAGTTTTTATCTGAGGATATTCCTTTGTCACCATAGGCCTCAATGCTTTCCCAAATATCCTTTGCAGATTCCACGAAAACAGTGTTACAAACTGCTCAATGAAAACAATGGTGTAACTCTGTGAGATGAATTCACACATCAAAGCAGTTTCTCAGAAAGCTTTTCTAGTTTTTATCTGAGGATATTTCTTTGTCACCATAGGCCTCAATGCTCCAAAATATCCCTTTCAGATTCCACAAAACAGTGTTATCAAACTGCTCAATAAAAGAATGGTGTAACTCTGTGAGATGAATTCACACATCAAAAGCAGTTTCTCAGAAAGCTTCTTTAGTTTTTATCTGAGGATATTTCCTTTTCACCATAGCTTCAATGTGATCCAAATATCCCATTGCAGATTCCACGAAAACAGTGTTAACAAACTGCTCCATGAAAAGAAATATGTAACTCTGTGAGATGAATTCACACATCACAAAGCAGTTTCTCAGAAAGCTTCTTCTAGTTTTTATCTGAGGATATTTCCTTTGTCACTGTAGGCTTCAATGCACTCCAAATATCCCATTGCAGATTCCACGAAAACAGTGTTATCAAACTGCTCAATGAAAAGAATGGTGTAACTCTGTGAGATGAATTCACACATCACAAAGCAGTTTCTCAGAATGCTTCTTTCTAGTTTTATCTGAGGATATTCCTTTTCACCATAGGCCTCAATGCGCTCCAAAATATCCCTTGCAGATTCCAAAAACAGTGTTAGCAAACTGCTCCATGAAAAGAATGTGTAACTCTGTGAGATGAATTCACACATCACAAAAAGTTTCTCAGAAAGCTCTTTCTAGTTTTTATCTGAGGATATTTCCTTAGTCACCACAGCTTTCAATGCATTCCAAAATATCCTTTCAGATTCCACAAAAACAGTGTTATCAAACTGCTCAATGAAAAGAATCATGTAACTCTGTGAGATGAATTCACATCACAAAAAGTTTCTCAGAAAGCTTCTTTCTAGTTTTTATCTGAGGATATTTCCTTTTCACCATAGGCTCAATGCTCCAAATATCCCATTGCAGATTCCAAGAAAACAGTGTTAACAAACTGCTCAATGAAAAGAACAGTGTAACTCTGTGAGATGAATTCACACATCACAAAGCAGTTTCTCAGAAAGCTTCTTCTAGTTTTTATCTGAGGATATTTCTTTGTCACCATAGGCTTCAATGCACTCCAAAATATCCTATTGCAGATTCCAAAAACAGTGTTAGCAAACTTCTCAATGAAAAGAATGGTGTAACTCTGTGAGATGAATTCACACATCAGAAAGCAGTTTCTCAGAAAGATTCTTTGTGATTTTTATCTGAGGATATTTCCTTTGTCACTGTAGGCTTCAATGCACTCCAAAATATCCTATTGCAGATTCCACAAAAACAGTCTTATCACACTGCTCAATGAAAAGAACGGTGTAACTCTGTAAGATGAATTCACAAATCACAGAGCAGTTTCTCAGAAAGCTTCTCTAGTTTTTATCTGAGGATATTTCCTTTGTCACTAAAGAACTCAATGTGCTCCAAAATATCCTTCTCAGATTCCATGAAAACAGTGTTATCAAACTGCTCAATGAAAAGAATGGTGTAACTCTGTAAGATGAATTCACATCACAAAGCAGTTTCTCAGAAAGCTCTTTCTAGTTTTAATCTGAGGATATTTCCTTTGTCACCATAGGCATCAATTTGATAGAAAATATCCCTTTCAGATTCCACAAAACAGTGTTACCAAACTGATCCATGAAAAGAAGGTGTAACTCTGTGAGATGAATTCACAAATCACAAAGCAGTTTCTCAGAAAGCTTCTTTCTAGTTTTTCTGAGGATATTTCCTTTGTCACCATCAGATTCAATGCACTCAAAATATCCCATTGCAGATTCCAAGAAAACAGTGTTATCAAACTGCTCATGAAAAGAATGTAACTCTGTGATGAATTCACACATCACAAAGCAGTTTCTCAGAAAGCTTCTTTCTAGTTTTTATCTGAGGATATTTCCTTGTCACCATAGGCCTCAATGCTCCAAATATCCCTTTGCAGATTCCAAAAACAGTGTTAGCAAACTGCTCCATGAAAAGAACAGTGTAACTCTGTGAGATGAATTCACACATCACAAAGCAGTTTCTCAGAAAGCTTCTTTTTAGTTTTTATCTGAGGATATTTCCTTTGTCACCTTAGGCTTCAATGATCCAAATATCCATTCTCAGATTCCCAAAACAGTGCTACCAAACTGCTCCATGAAAAGAATGGTGTAACTCTGTGAGATGAATTCACACATCACAAAGCAGTTTCTCAGAAATCTTCTTTCTAGTTTTTAACTGAGGATATTTCCTTTGTCACCATAGGCTTCAATGTGATCCAAATATCCTTTCAGATTCCAAAAACAGTGTTACCAAACTGCTCCATGAAAAGAAAGTGTAACTCTGTGAGATGAATTCACACATCAAAAGCAGTTTCTCAGAAAGCTTCTTTCTAGTTTTTATCTGAGGATATTTCTTTGTCACCATAGGCCTCAATGTGCTCCAAATATCCCTTTGCAGATTCCACAAAACAGTGTTAGCAAACTGCTCCATGAAAAGAAAGGTGTAACTCTGTGAGATGAATACACATCACAAAGAAGTTTCTCAGAAAGCTTCTTTCTAGTTTTTTCTGAGGATATTTCTTTGTCACCATAGGCTTCAATGCAATCCAAAATATCCTTCTCAGATTCCCAAAACAGTGTTATCAAACTGCTCCATGAAAAGAATCATGTAACTCTATGAGATGAATTCACACATCACAAAGTGCTTTCTCAGAAAGCTTCTTTCTAGTTTTTATCTGAGGATATTTCCTTTGTCACATAGGCTTCAATGTGCTCCAAATATCCCATTGCAGATTCCAAGAAAACAGTGTTAGCAAACTGCTCAATGAAAAGAACACTGTAACTCTGTGAGATGAATTCACACATCAAAAGCAGTTTCTCAGAAAGCTTTTCTAGTTTTTATCTGAGGATATTTCTTTTTTCACCATAGGCCTCAATGCTCCCAAATATCCCTTTGCAGATTCCATGAAAACAGTGTTAGCAAACTGCTCCATGAAAAGAAAGTGTAACTCTGTGAGATGAATTCACACATCACAAAGTTTCTCAGAAAGTTTCTTTCTAGTTTTTATCTGAGGATATTTCCTTTTCACCATAGGCTTCAATGCTCCAAAATATCCCTTCTCAGATTCCCAAAAACAGTGTACCAAACTGCTCCATGAAAAGAATGGTGTAACTCTGTGAGATGAATTCACACATCAAAAGCAGTTTCTCAGAAATCTTCTTTCTAGTTTTTATCTGAGGATATTTCCTTTTTCACATATTCCTCAAAGTGCTCCAAATATCCATTGCAGATTCCATGAAAACAGTGTTAACAAACAGATCCATGAAATGAAAAGGTGTAAATCTGTGAGATGAATTCACAATCACAAAGCAGTTTCTCAGAAACTTCTTTCTAGTTTTTATCTGAGGATATTTCTTTTTTCACCATAGGCTTCAATGTGCTCCAAATATCCTATTGCAGATTCCACAAAACAGTGTTAACAAACTGCTCCATGAAAAGAATGTGTAACTCTGTGAGATGAATTCACACATCACAAAGAAGTTTCTCAGAAATCTTCTTTCTAGTTTTTATCTGAGGATATTTCCTTTGTCACCATAGGCTTCAATGTGCTCCAAATATCCCATTGCAGATTCCACGAAAACAGTGTTATCAAACTGCTCAATGAAAAGAAAGGTGTAACTCTGTGAGATGAATTCACACATCACAAAGCAGTTTCTCAGAAATCTTCTTTCTAGTTTTTATCTGAGGATATTTCCTTTTTCACTATAGGCCTCAATGCTCCAAATATCCTTTCACAGATTCCACAAAACAGTGTTATCAAACTGCTCAATGAAAAGAAAGTGTAACTCTGTGAGATGAATTCACACATCAAAAGCAGTTTCTCAGAAGCTTCTTTCTAGTTTTGTCTGAGGATATTTCCTTTGTCACATAGGCTTCAATGCACTCCCAAATATCCCATTGCAGATTCCAAAAACAGTGTTATCAAACTGCTCAATGAAAAGAATGTGTAACTCTGTGAGATGAATTCACACATCACAAAGCAGTTTCTCAGAAAGCTTCTAGTTTTTATCTGAGGATATTTCCTTTGTCACCATAGGCCTCAATGCACTCCCAAATATCCCTTTGCAGATTCCAAAAACAGTGTTACAAACTGCTCAATGAAAAGAATGGTGTAACTCTGTGAGATGAATTCACATCACAAGCAGTTTCTCAGAAAGCTTCTTTCTAGTTTTTATCTGAGGATATTTCTTTGTCACCATAGGCCTCAATGCACTCCAAATATCCCTTCTCAGATTCCATGAAAACAGTGTTATCAAACTGCTCCAATGAAAAGAATGTAACTCTGTGAGATGAATTCACATCACAAAGAAGTTTCTCAGAAAGCTTCTTTCTGGTTTTTATCTGAGGATATTTCCTTTGTCACCATAGGCTTCAATGTGCTCCAAATATCCTTTCAGATTCCACAAAACAGTGTTATCAAACTGCTCCATGAAAACAGTGTTAGCAAACTGCTCCATGAAAAGAATGGTGTAACTCTGTGAGATGAATTCACACATCACAAAGCAGTTTCTCAGAAAGCTTCTTTCTAGTTTTTATCTGAGATATTTCCTTTGTCACCATAGGCCTCAATGCACTCCCAAATATCCCATTGCAGATTCCACAAAACAGTGTTATCAAACTGCTCAATGAAAAGAATGGTGTAACTCTGTGAGATGAATTCACACATCACAAAGCAGTTTCTCAGAAAGCTTCTTTCTAGTTTTTATCTGAGGATATTTCCTTTTCACCATAGGCCTCAATGCACTCCAAATATCCTTTGCAGATTCCATGAAAACAGTGTTAGCAAACTTCTCAATGAAAAGAAAGGTGTAACTCTGTGAGATGAATTCACACATCAAAAGCAGTTTCTCAGAAAGCTTCTTTAGTTTTATCTGAGGATATTTCCTTTGTCACCATAGCTTCAATGCACTCCAAAATATCCCTTCTCAGATTCCCAAAACAGTGTTATCAAACTGCTCCATGAAAAGAATCATGTAACTCTGTGAGATGAATTCACACATCAGAAAGCAGTTTCTCAGAAAGCTTCTTCTAGTTTTTATCTGAGGATATTTCCTTGTCACCATAGGCTTCAATGATCCAAATATCCTTGCAGATTCCAAGAAAACAGTGTTAACAAACTGCTCAATGAAAAGAACAGTGTAACTCTGTGAGATGAATTCACACATCACAAAGCAGTTTCTCAGAAAGCTTCTTTAGTTTTATCTGAGGATATTTCCTTTGTCACCATAGGCTTCAATGCACTCCAAATATCCTATTGCAGATTCCAAGAAAACAGTGTTAGCAAACTTCTCAATGAAAAGAATGGTGTAAATCTGTGAGATGAATTCACACATCACAAAGCAGTTTCTCAGAAAGCTTCTTTCTAGTTTTTATCTGAGGATATTTCCTTTGTCACTGTAGGCTTCAATGCACTCCAAATATCCTATTGCAGATTCCACAAAACAGTGTTATCAAACTGCTCAATGAAAAGAACGGTGTAACTCTGTGAGATGAATTCACAAATCACAAAGCAGTTTCTCAGAAAGCTTCTTTCTAGTTTTTATTTGAGGATATTTCCTTTGTCACCATAGGCTCAATGTGCTCCAAATATCCTTCTCAGATTCCATGAAAACAGTGTTATCAAACTGCTCAATGAAAAGAATGGTGTAACTCTGTGAGATGAATTCACACATCACAAAGCAGTTTCTCAGAAAGCTTCTTTCTAGTTTTAATCTGAGGATATTTCCTTTGTCACCATAGGCATCAATTTGATAGAAAATATCCCTTCAGATTCCAAAAACAGTGTTACCAAACTGCTCCATGAAAGGAAAGGTGTAACTCTGTGAGACGAATTCACAAATCACAAAGCAGTTTCTCAGAAACCTTCTTTCTAGTTTTTATCTGAGGATATTTCCTTTGTCACCATAGCTTCAATGCACTCCAAAATATCCCATTGCAGATTCCAAAAACAGTGTTAGCAAACTGCTCATGAAAAGAACAGTGTAACTCTGTGAGATGAATTCACACATCACAAAGCAGTTTCTCAGAAAGCTTCTTTCTAGTTTTTATCTGAGGATATTTCCTGTCACCATAGGCTCAATGCACTCCAAATATCCCTTTGCAGATTCCACGAAAACAGTGTTAGCAAACTGCTCCATGAAAAGAACAGTGTAACTCTGTGAGATGAATTCACACATCACAAAGCAGTTTCTCAGAAAGCTTCTTTCTAGTTTTTGTCTGAGGATATTTCTTTGTCACCATAGGCTTCAATGTGATCCAAATATCCATTCTCAGATTCCCAAAACAGTGCTACCAAACTGCTCCATGAAAAGAATGTGTAACTCTGTGAGATGAATTCACACATCACAAAGCAGTTTCTCAGAAATCTTCTTTCTAGTTTTAATCTGAGGATATTTCCTTTGTCACCATAGGCTTCAATGTGATCCAAATATCCTTCTCAGATTCCACAAAACAGTGTTACCAAACTGCTCCATGAAAAGAATGGTGTAACTCTGTGAGATGAATTCACACATCACAAAGCAGTTTCTCAGAAAGCTTCTTCTAGTTTTTATCTGAGGATATTTCCTTTTCACCATAGGCCTCAATGTGCTCCAAATATCCCTTTGCAGATTCCACAAAACAGTGTTAGCAAACTGCTCCATGAAAAGAAAGGTGTAACTCTGTGAGATGAATTCACACATCACAAGCAGTTTCTCAGAAAGCTTCTTTCTAGTTTTTTCTGAGGATATTTCCTTGTCACCATAGGCTTCAATGCAATCCAAAATATCCTTCTCAGATTCCCAAAACAGTGTTATCAAACTGCTCCATGAAAAGAATCATGTAACTCTGTGAGATGAATTCACACATCACAAAGCAGTTTCTCAGAAAGCTTCTTCTAGTTTTTATCTGAGGATATTTCCTTTGTCACCATAGGCTTCAATGTGCTCCAAATATCCCATTGCAGATTCCAAGAAAACAGTGTTAGCAAACTGCTCAATGAAAAGAACAGTGTAACTCTGTGAGATGAATTCACATCACAAAGCAGTTTCTCAGAAAGCTTTTCTAGTTTTTTATCTGAGGATATTTCCTTTTCACCATAGGCTCAATGCACTCACAAATATCCCATTGCAGATTCCACAAAACAGTGTTAGCAAACTGCTCCATGAAAAGAAAGGTGTAACTCTGTGAGATGAATTCACATCACAAAGCAGTTTCTCAGAAAGTTCTTCTAGTTTTTATCTGAGGATATTTCCTTTTCACCATAGGCTTCAATGCAATCCAAAATATCCTTCTCAGATTCCCAAAACAGTGCTACCAAACTGCTCCATGAAAAGAATGGTGTAATTCTGTGAGATGAATTCACACATCACAAAGTTTCTCAGAAATCTTCTTTCTAGTTTTTATCTGAGGATATTTCCTTTTCACATAGGCTTCAATGTGCTCCAAATATCCCATTGCAGATTCCATGAAAACAGTGTTAACAAACTGCTCCATGAAAAGAAAGGTGTAACTCTGTGAGATGAATTCACATCACAAAGCAGTTTCTCAGAAATCTTCTTTCTAGTTTTTATCTGAGGATATTTCTTTGTCACCATAGGCTTCAATGTGTTTCCAAATATCCTATTCCAGATTCCACAAAACAGTGTTAACAAACTGCTCCATGAAAAGAATCATGTAACTCTGTGAGATGAATTCACACATCACAAAGAAGTTTCTCAGAAATCTTCTTTCTAGTTTTTATCTGAGGATATTTCCTTTGTCACCATAGGCTTCAATGTGCTCCAAATATCCCATTGCAGATTCCACGAAAACAGTGTTATCAAACTGCTCAATGAAAAGAAAGGTGTAACTCTGTGAGATGAATTCACACATCAAAAGCAGTTTCTCAGAAATCTTCTTTCTAGTTTTTATCTGAGGATATTTCTTTTTCACCATAGGCCTCAATGTGCTCCAAATATCCTTCTCAGATTCCACAAAACAGTGTTAGCAAACTGCTCAATGAAAAGAAAGTGTAACTCTGTGAGATGAATTCACACATCACAAAGCAGTTTCTCAGAAAGCTTTTTCTAGTTTTTATCTGAGGATATTTCTTTGTCACCATAGGCTTCAATGCACTCACAAATATCCCATTGCAGATTCCATGAAAACAGTGTTATCAAACTACTCAATGAAAAGAATGGTGTAACTCTGTGAGATGAATTCACACATCACAAAGCAGTTTCTCAGAAAGCTTCTTTTAGTTTTATCTGAGGATATTTCTTTTTCACCATAGGCCTCAATGCTCCAAATATCCTTTGCAGATTCCACGAAAACAGTGTTAACAAACTGCTCAATGAAAACAATGGTGTAACTCTGTGAGATGAATTCACACATCAAAAGCAGTTTCTCAGAAAGCTTCTTTCAAGTTTTTATCTGAGGATATTTCTTTGTCACCATAGCTTCAATGCACTCCAAAATATCCTTCTCAGATTCCAAAAACAGTGTTATCAAACTGCTCAATGAAAAGAATGTAACTCTGTGAGATGAATTCACACATCAAAAGCAGTTTCTCAGAAAGCTTCTCTAGTTTTTATCTGAGGATATTTCCTTTGTCACTGTAGGCTTCAATGCACTCCAAAATATCCCATTGCAGATTCCACAAAAACAGTGTTATCAAGGTACTCAATGAAAAGAAAGGTGTAACTCTGTGAGATGAATTCACACATCACAAAGCAGTTTCTCAGAAAGCTTCTTTCTAGTTTTTATCTGAGGATATTTCCTTTGTCACTGTAGGCTTCAATGCACTCAAAATATCCCTTTGCAGATTCCACGAAAACAGTGTTATCAAACTGCTCAATGAAAAGAATGGTGTAACTCTGAGATGAATTCACATCACAAAGCAGTTTCTCAGAAAGCTTCTTTCTAGTTTTTATCTGAGGATATTTCCTTTTCACCATAGGCCTCAATGCTCCAAAATATCCCTTTGCAGATTCCATGAAAACAGTGTTAGCAAACTGCTCCATGAAAAGAAAGGTGTAACTCTGTGAAATGAATTCACACATCACAAAGCAGTTTCTCAGAAGCTTCTTTCTAGTTTTTATCTGAGGATATTTCCTTTGTCACCATAGCTTCAATGCACTCCAAAATATCCTTCTCAGATTCCACAAAAACAGTGTTATCAAACTGCTCCATGAAAAGAATCATGTAACTCTGTGAGATGAATTCACACATCAGAAAGCAGTTTCTCAGAAACTTCTTTCTAGTTTTTATCTGAGGATATTTCCTTTTCACCATAGGCTTCAATGCTCAAATATCCCTTTGCAGATTCCAAGAAAACAGTGTTAACAAACTGCTCAATGAAAAGAACAGTGTAACTCTGTGAAATGAATTCACACATCACAAAGCAGTTTCTCAGAAAGCTTCTTTTGGTTTTTATCTGAGGATATTTCCTTGTCACCATAGGCTTCAATGTGCTCCAAATATCCTATTGCAGATTCCAAGAAAACAGTGTTAGCAAACTGCTCAATGAAAAGAATGGTGTAAATCTGTGAGATGAATTCACACATCAGAAAGCAGTTTCTCAGAAAGTTCTTTCTAGTTTTTATCTGAGGATATTTCCTTTGTCACTGTAGGCTTCAATGCACTCCAAAATATCCTATTGCAGATTCCAAAAACAGTGTTATCAAACTGCTCAATGAAAAGAACGGTGTAACTCTGTAAGATGAATTCACAAATCACAGAGCAGTTTCTCAGAAAGCTTCTCTAGTTTTTATTTGAGGATATTTCCTTTGTCACTAAAGAACTCAATGTGCTCCAAAATATCCTTCTCAGATTCCATGAAAACAGTGTTATCAAACTGCTCAATGAAAAGAATGGTGTAACATTGTAAGATGAATTCACACATCACAAAGCAGTTTCTCAGAAAGCTTCTTTCTAGTTTTAATCTGAGGATATTTCCTTTGTCACCATAGGCATCAATTTGATAGAAAATATCCCTTTCAGATTCCACAAAACAGTGTTACCAAACTGATCCATGAAAAAAAGCTGTATCTCTGTGAGATGAATTCACAAATCAGAAAGCAGTTTCTCAGAAACCTTCTTTCTAGTTTTTATCTGAGGATATTTCCTTTGTCACCATAGATTCAATGCGCACTCAAAATATCCTTTCAGATTCCACAAAACAGTGTTAGCAAACTGCTCATGAAAAGAACAGTGTAACTCTGTGAGATGAATTCACACATCACAAAGCAGTTTCTCAGAAAGCTTCTTTCTAGTTTTTATCTGAGGATATTTCCTGTCACCATAGGCCTCAATGCTCCCAAATATCCCTTTGCAGATTCCACGAAAACAGTGTTAGCAAACTGCTCCATGAAAAGAATGGTGTAACTCTGTGAGATGAATTCACATCACAAAGCAGTTTCTCAGAAAGCTTCTTTCTAGTTTTTATCTGAGGATATTTCCTTTGTCACCATAGGCTTCAATGTGATCCAAATATCCATTCTCAGATTCCCAAAACAGTGCTACCAAACTGCTCCATGAAAAGAATGGTGTAACTCTGTGAGATGAATTCACACATCACAAGCAGTTTCTCAGAAATCTTTTTCTAGTTTTTAACTGAGGATATTTCTGTTGACAATATATGCTTCAATGTGGTCCAGTATGCCTACTCAGATTCAACAAAAACAGTGTTAGCAAACTGCTCCATGAAAGGAGTGGTGTAACTCTGTTAGTTGAATTCACGCATCACAAAGCAGTTTCTCAGAAAGCTTCTATCTGAGGATATTTCCTTTTCACCAGAGGCCTCAACTGGCTCCCAAATATCCCTTTGCAGATTCCACAAAACAGTGTTAGCAAACTGCTCCATGAAAAGAAAGGTGTTACTCTGTGAGATGAATACACGAATCACAAGGAAGTTTCTCAGAAAGCTTTTCTAGTTTTTTCTGAGGATATTTCCTCTGTCATCATAGGCTTCAATGCAATCCAAAATATCCTTCTCAGATTCCCCAAAACAGTGTTATCAAAGTGGTACATGAAAAGAATCATGTAACTCTATGAGATGAATTCACATCACAAAGTGCTTTCTCAGAGAGCTTCTTCTAGTTTTTATATGAGGATATTTCCTTTGTCAAATTACACTTCAAAACGCTCTGCAATATCCCATTGCAGATTCCAAGAAAACAGAGTTAGCAAACTGCTCAATGAAAAGAACACTGTAACTCTGTGAGATGAATTCACACATTGCATTGCAATATCTCAGAAAGACCCTTTCTATTTTTATCTGAGGATATTTCTTTTTCACCATAGGCCTCAAATCGCTCACAAATATCCCATTGCAGATTCCATGAAAATAGTGTTAGCATACTGCTCCATGAAAAGAAAGGTGTAAAACAGTTTCTCAGAAAGTTTCTTCATATTTTTATCTGAGGATATTTCCTTTTCAACTTAGGCTTCAATGCGATCCAAAATGTCCCTTCTCAGATTCCCAAAACAAGCCTACCAAACTGCTCCATGAGAAGAATGGTGTAATTCTGTGAGATGAATTCACACATCAAAATGCTGTTTCTCAGAAATCTTCTTTCTAGTTTTTATCTGAGGATATTTCCTTTTCACATATTCCTCAAAGTGCTCCCAAATATCCCATTGCAGATTCCATGAAGAAAGGGTTAACAAACAGATCCATGAAATGAAAAGGTGTAAATCTGTGAGATGAAATCAGGAATCACAAAGCAGTTTCTCAAAACTCTTCTTTTGGTTTTTATCTGAGGATATTTCTTTGTCACCATAGGCTTCAATGTGTTTCCAAATATCCTATTCCAGATTCCACAAAACAGTGTTAACAAACTGCTCCATGAAAATTTTCATGTATCACTGTTAGATGAATGCACACATAACAAAGGAGTTTCTCAGAAAGCTTCTTTCTAGTTTTTATCTGAGGATATTTCCTCTGTCATCATAGGCTTCAATGTGCTCCAAATATCCCATTGCAGATTCCACGAAACCAGTGTTATCAAACTGCTCAATGAAAAGAAAGGTCTAACTCTGTAAGATGTTTTCATGCATAAGAAAGCAGTTTCTCAGAAATCTTCTTTCTAGTTTTTATCTGAGGATATTTCCTTTTTCACTATAGGCCTCAATGGGCCCCAAATATCCTTTCACAGATTCCACAAAACAGTGTTAGCAAACTGCTCAATGAAAAGAAAAGTGTAACTCTGTGAGATGAATTCACATCACAAAGTTTCTCAGAAAGCTTCTTTCTAGTTTTGTCTAAGGATATTTCCTTTGACACCATAGGCTTCAATGCACTCACAAATATCCCATTGCAGATTCCATGAAAACAGTGTTATCAAACTACTCAATGAAAATAATGGTGTAACTCTGTGAGATGAAGTCACACATCACAAAGCAGTTTCTCAGAAAGCTTCTCTCTAGTTTTTATTTGAGGATATTTCCTTTTCACCATAGGCCTCAATGCTTTCCCAAATATCCCTTTGCAGATTCCACGAAAACAGTGTTAACAAACTGCTCAATGAAAACAATGGTGTAACTCTGTGAGATGAATTCACACATCAAAAGCAGTTTCTCAGAAAGCTTCTTTCAAGTTTTTATCTGAGGATATTTCTTTTTCACTATAGGCCTCAATGCGCTCCAAAATATCCTTCTCAGATTCCCAAAAACAGTGTTATCAAACTGCTCAATAAAAAGAATGGTGTAACTCTGTGAGATGAATTCACACATCAAAAGCAGTTTCTCAAAGAGCTTCTATAGTTTTTATCTGAGGATATTTCCTTTTCACTGTAGTCCTCAATGTGCTCCAAATATCCCATTGCAGATTCCACAAAACAGTGTTAGCAAACTTCTCAATGAAAAGAAAGGTGTAACTCTGTGAGATGAATTCACACATCACAAAGCAGTTTCTCAGAAAGCTTCTTTCTAGTTTTTTCTGAGGATATTTCCTTTGTCACTGTAGGCTTCAATGCACTCAAACATGTCTCATTGCAGATTCCACGAAAACAGTGTTATCAAACAGCTCAAAGAAAAGCATGATGTAACTCTGTGAGATGAATTCACCCATCACAAAGCAGTTTCTCAGAATGCTTCTTTCGACTTTTTATCTGAAGATATTTCCTTTTCACCATAGGCCTCAATGCGCTCCAAAATATCCCTTTGCAGATTCCATGAAAACAGTGTTAGCAAACTGCTCCATGAAAAGAAAGGTGTAACTCTGTGAGATGAATTCACATCACAAAGCAGTTTCTCAGAAAGCCTCTTTCTAGTTTTTATCTGAGGATATTTCCTTAGTCACCACAGCTTTCAATGCATTCCAAAATATGCCTTCTCAGATTCCCAAAACAGTGTTATCAAACAGCTCAAAGAAAAGCATGATGTAACTCTGTGAGATGAATTCACAAATCAGAAAGGAGTTTCTCAGAAACTTCTTTCTAGTTTTTTCTGAGGATATTTCTTTGTCACCATAGGCCTCAATGCTCCAAATATCCCATTGCAGATTCCAAGAAAACAGTGTTAACAATCTGCTCAATGAAAAGAACAGTGTAACTCTGTGAAATGAATTCACACATCACAAAGCAGTTTCTCAGAAAGCTTCTTTTGGTTTTTATCTGAGGATATTTCCTTTGTCACCATAGGCTTCAATGCACTCCAAATATCCTATTGCAGATTCCAAGAAAACAGTGTTAACAAACTGCTCAATGAAAAGAATGGTGTAAATCTTTGAGATGAATTCACACATCAGAAAGCAGTTTCACTGAAAGATTCTTTGTGATTTTTATCTGAGGATATTTCCTTTGTCAATATAGGATTCAAGCACCCCAAATATAATATTGCAGATTCCACAAAACAGTGTTATCAAACTGCTCAATGAAAAGAACGGTGTATCTCTGTAAGATGAATTCACAAATCACAGAGCAGTTTCTCAGAAAGCTTCTCTCTAGTTTTTATTTGAGGATATTTCCTTTGTCACTAAAGAACTCAATGTGCTCCAAAATATCCTTCTCAGATTCCCAAAAACAGTGTTATCAAACTGCTCAATGAAAAGAATGGTGTAACATTGTAAGATGAATTCACACATCACAAAGCAGTTTCTCAGAAAGCCTCTTTCTAGTTTTAATCTGAGGATATTTCCTTTGTCACCATAGGCATCAATTTGATAGAAAATATCCCTTTGCAGATTCCACAAAACAGTGTTACCAAACTGCTCCATGAAAAAAAGCTGTATCTCTGTGAGATGAATTCACAAATCAGAAAGGAGTTTCTCAGAAACCTTCTTTCTAGGTTTTCTCTAAGGCTATATCCTTTGTCACCATCAGATTCAATGCGCACTCAAAATGTCACATTGTGGATTCCAAGAAAACAGTGTTAGCAAACTGCTCTATGAAGGAACAGTGTAACCCTTTGAGATAAATTCACACATCACTAAGCAGTTTCTCAGAAAGCTTCTTTCTAGTTTTTATCTGAGTGTATTTCCTGTTAATCCATCGGCCTCAATACGCTCAGGAACATCCCTTTGCAGATTCCACGAAAACAGTGTTAGCAAACTGCTCCATGAAAAGAAAGGTGTAACTCTGTGAGATGAATTCACACATCACAAAGCAGTTTCTCAGAAAGCTTCTTTTTAGTTTTTGTCTGAGGATATTTCCTCTGTCACCTTAGGCTTCAATGTGATCCAAATATCCATTCTCAGATTCCCAAAAACAGTGCTACCAAACTGCTCCATGAAAAGAATGGTGTAACTCTCTGAGATGAATTCACATCACAAAGCAGTTTCTCAGAAATCTTTTTCTAGTTTTTAACTGAGGATATTTCTGTTGACAATATATGCTTCAATGTGGTCCAGTATGCCTACTCAGATTCAACAAAAACAGTGCTACCAAACTGCTCCATGAAAGGAGTGGTGTAACTCTGTTAGTTGAATTCACGCATCACAAGGCCGTTTCACAGAAAGCTTCTATCTGAGGATATTTCCTTTTCACCAGAGGCCTCAACTGGCTCCCAAATATCCCTTTGCAGATTCCACAAAAGTGTTAGCAAACTGCTCCATGAAAAGAAAGGTGTTACTCTGTGAGATGAATACACGAATCACAAGGAAGTTTCTCAGAAAGCTTCTTTCTAGTTTTTATCTGAGGATATTTCCTCTGTCATCATAGGCTTCAATGCAATCCAAAATACCCTTCTGAAATTCACCATAAACAGTGTTATCAAAGTGGTACATGAAAAGAATCATGTAACTCTATGAGATGAATTAGCACATCACAAAGTGCTTTCTCAGAAAGCTTCTTCTAGTTTTTATATGAGGATATTTCCTTTGTCAAATTACACTTCAAAACGCTCTGCAATATCCCATTGCAGATTCCAAGAAAACAGTGTTAGCAAACTGCTCAATGAAAAGAACACTGCAACGCTGTGAGACGAATTCACACATTGCATTGCAATATCTCAGAAAGACCCTTTCTATTTTTTTATCTGAGGAAATTTCTTTTTCATCATAGGCCTCAAATCGCTCACAAATATCCCTCTGTGTATTCCATGAAAATAGTGTTAGCATACTGCTCCATGAAAAGAATGGTGTAACTCTGTGAGATGAATTCACATCACAAAGCAGTTTCTCAGAAAGCTTCTTTCTAGTTTTAATCTGAGGATATTTCCTTTGTCACCATAGGCATCAATTTGATAGAAAATATCCCTTTGCAGATTCCACAAAACAGTGTTACCAAACTGCTCCATGAAAAGAAAGGTGTAACTCTGTGAGATGAATTCACAAATCAGAAAGGAGTTTCTCAGAAAGCTTCTTTCTAGTTTTTATCTGAGGATATTTCCTTTGTCACCATCAGATTCAATGCGCACTCAAAATGTCACATTGTGGATTCCAAGAAAACGGTGTTAGCAAACTGCTCAATGAAAAGAACAGTGTAACTCTGTGAGATGAATTCACACATCACTAAGCAGTTTCTCAGAAAGCTTCTTTCTAGTTTTTATCTGAGTGTATTTCCTGTTAATCCATCGGCCTCAATACGCTCAGGAACATCCCTTTGCAGATTCCACGAAAACAGTGTTAGCAAACTGCTCCATGAAAAGAAAGGTGTAACTCTGTGAGATGAATTCACACATAACAAAGCAGTTTCTCAGAAAGCTTCTTTTTAGTTTTTGTCTGAGGATATTTCCTCTGTCACCTTAGGCTTCAATGTGATCCAAATATCCATTCTCAGATTCCCCAAAAGCAGTGCTACCAAACTGCTCCATGAAAAGAATGGTGTAACTCTGTGAGATGAATTCACACATCACACAGCAGTTTCTCAGAAATCTTTTTCTAGTTTTTAACTGAGGATATTTCTGTTGACAATATATGCTTCAATGTGGTCCAGTATGCCTACTCAGATTCAACAAAAACAGTGCTACCAAACTGCTCCATGAAAGGAGTGGTGTAACTCTGTTAGTTGAATTCACGCATCACAAGGCCGTTTCACAGAAAGCTTCTATCTGAGGATATTTCCTTTTCACCAGAGGCCTCAACTGGCTCCCAAATATCCCTTTGCAGATTCCACAAAAGTGTTAGCAAACCGCTCCATGAAAAGAAAGGTGTTACTCTGTGAGATGAATACACGAATCACAAGGAAGTTTCTCAGAAAGCTTCTTTCTAGTTTTTATCTGAGGATATTTCCTCTGTCATCATAGGCTTCAATGCAATCCAAAATACCCTTCTGAAATTCACCATAAACAGTGTTATCAAAGTGGTACATGAAAAGAATCATGTAACTCTATGAGATGAATTAGCACATCACAAAGTGCTTTCTCAGAGAGCTTCCTTCTAGTTTTTATATGAGGATATTTCCTTTGTCAAATTACACTTCAAAACGCTCTGCAATATCCCATTGCAGATTCCAAGAAAACAGAGTTAGCAAACTGCTCAATGAAAAGAACACTGCAACGCTGTGAGACGAATTCACACATTGCATTGCAATATCTCAGAAAGACCCTTTCTATTTTTTTATCTGAGGAAATTTCTTTTGTCACCATAGGCTTCAATGCACTCACAAATATCCCTCTGTGTATTCCATGAAAATAGTGTTAGCATACTGCTCCATGAAAAGAAAGGTGTAAAACAGTTTCTCAGAAAGTTTCTTCATATTTTTATCTGAGGATATTTCCTTTTCAACTTAGGCTTCAATGCGATCCAAAATGTCCCTTCTCAGATTCCCAAAACAAGCCTACCAAACTGCTCCATGAAAAGAATGGTGTAATTCTGTGAGATGAATTCACATCACAAAGCAGTTTCTCAGAAATCTTCTTTCTAGTTTTTATCTGAGGATATTTCCTTTTCACATATTCCTCAAAGTGCTCCCAAATATCCCATTGCAGATTCCATGAAGAAAGGGTTAACAAACAGATCCATGAAATGAAAAGGTGTAAATCTGTGAGATGAAATCAGGAATCACAAAGCAGTTTCTCAAAACTCTTCTTTTTGGTTTTTATCTAAGGATATTTCTTTTGTCACCATAGGCTTCAATGTGTTTCCAAATATCCTATTCCAGATTCCACAAAACAGAGTTAACAAACTGCTCCATGAAAATTTTCATGTATCACTGTTAGATGAATGCACACATAACAAAGGAGATTCTCAGGAAGATTCGTTTTGTGTTTATCTGAGTATCTGCCCTGTGTCACCATAGGATTCAATGAGCTCCCAGATATCCCATTGAAGATTCCACGAAACCAGTGTTATCAACCAGCACAATGAAAAGAAAGGTCTAACTCTGTAAGATGTTTTCATGCATAAGAAAGCAGTTTCTCAGAAATCGTCTTCCTAGTTTTTATCTGAGGATATTTCACTTTTACTATAGGCCTCAATGGGCCCCAAATATCCTTTCACAGATTCCACAAAAGCAGTATTATTGAACTGCTCAGTGAAAAGAAAAGTGTAACCCTGGGGATGAATTCACACATCACAAAGCAGTTTCTCAAAGAGCTTCTCTATAGTTTTTATCTGAGGATATTTCCTTTGACACCATAGGCTTCAATGCACTCACAAATATCCCATTGTATATTCCTGGAAAACAGTGTTATCAAACTACTCAATGAAAATAATGGTGTAACTCTGTGAGATGAAGTCACACATCACAAAGCAGTTTCTCAGAAAGCTTCTGATTAGTTATTATTGGAGGATACTTCCTTTTCACCATAGGCCTCAATGCTTTCCCAAATATGGCTTTGCAGATTCCACGAAAACAGTAGTAACAAACTGCTCAATGAAAACAATGGTGTAACTCTGTGAGATGAATTCACACATCAAAAGCAGTTTCTCAGAAAGCTTCTTTCAAGTTTTTATCTGAGCATATTTCTTTTTCACTATACGCTCCAAAGCCCTCCAAAATATCCCTTCTCAGATTCCCCAAAAACAGTGTTATCAAACTGCTCAATAAAAGAATGGTGTAACTCTGTGAAACGAATTCACACATCAAAAGCAGTTTCTCAGAAAGCTTCTTTCAAGTTTTTATCTGAGCATATTTCTTTTTCACTATACGCTCCAAAGCCCTCCAAAATATCCCTTCTCAGATTCCCCAAAAACAGTGTTATCAAACTGCTCAATAAAAGAATGGTGTAACTCTGTGAAACGAATTCACACATCAAAAGCAGTTTCTCAAAGAGCTTCTCTATAGTTTTTATCTGAGGATATTTCCTTTTCACTGTAGTCCTCAATGTGCTCCTTAATATCCCATTGCAGATTCCACGAAAACAGTTTTAGCACACTTCTCCAGGAAAAGAAATATGTAGCTCTGTGAGATGAATTCACATCACAAAGCAGTTTCTCAGAAAGCTTCTTCTAGTTTTTATCTGAGGATATTTCCTTTGTCACTGTAGGCTTCAATGCACTCAAACATGTCTCATTGCAGACCCTACGAAGACAGTGCTATCAAACAGCTCAAAGAAAAGCATGATGTAGCTCTGTGAGATGAATTCACCCATCACAAAGCAGTTTCTCAGAATGCTTCTTTCGACTTTTTATCTGAAGTTACTTCCTTCTTCACAATAGGCCTCAATGCGCTCCAAAATATCCCTTTGCAGATTCCATGTAAACAGTGTTAGCAAACTGCTCCATGAAAAGAAAGGTGTAACTCTGTGAAATGAATTCACATCACAAAAACTTCCTCTGAAAGCCTCTTTCTAGTTTTTATCTGATTGTATTTCCTTAGTCACCACAGCTTTCAATGCATTCCAAAATATGCCTTCTCAGATTCCCAAAAACAGTGTAATCAAACAGATCTAAGAAAAGAATCACGTAACTCTGTGAGATGAATTCACAAATTAGAAAAATTTTCTCAGAAACTATCTTCCTAGTTTTTTCTGAGGATTCTTCTCTGAAATATCTCATTGCAGATTCCAAGAAAACAGTGTTAACAATCTGCTCAATGAAAAGAACAGTGTAACTCTGTGAAATGAATTCACACATCACAAAGCAGTTTCTCAGAAAGCTTCTTTTGGTTTTTCTATGAGGATATATCCTTCGTCAACAGAGTCTTCATTGACCTCCCAAATATCCTATTGCAGTTTCCAAGAGAAAAGCGTTAGCAAACTTCTCAATGAAAAGAATGGTGTAAATCTTTGAGATGAATTCACACATCAGAAAGCAGTTTCTCAGAAAGCTTCTTTCTGATTTTTATCTGAGGATATTTCCTTTGTCAATATAGGATTCAAGCACCCCAAATATAATATTGCAGATTCCAAAAACAGTGTTATCAAACTGCTCAATGAAAAGAACGGTGTATCTCTGTAAGATGAATTCACAAATCACAGAGCAGTTTCTCAGAAAGCTTCTCTCTAGTTTTTATTTGAGGATATTTCCTTTGTCACTAAAGAACTCAATGTGCTCCTAAATATCCTACCTCTGATTCCATGAAAACAGTGTTATCAAACTGCTCAATGAAAAGAATGGTGTAACATTGTAAGATGAATTCACATCACAAAGCAGTTTCTCAGAAAGCTTCTCTCTAGTTTTTATCTGAGGATATTTCCTTTGTCACCATAGGCATCAATTTGATAGAAAATATCCCTTTCCAGATTTCCCAAAAACAGTATTACCAAACTGATCCATGAAAAAAAAGCTGTATCTCTGTGAGATGAATTCACAAATCAGAAAGGAGTTTCTCAGAAACCTTCTTTCTAGGTTTTCTCTAAGGCTATATCCTTTGTCACCATCAGATTCAATGCGCACTCAAAATGTCACATTGTGGATTCCAAGAAAACGGTGTTAGCAAACTGCTCTATGAAGGGAACAGTGTAACCCTTTGAGATAAATTCACACATCACTAAGCAGTTTCTCAGAAAGCTTCTTTCTAGTTTTTATCTGAGTGTATTTCCTGTTAATCCATCGGCCTCAATACGCTCAGGAACATCCCTTTGCAGATTCCACGAAAACAGTGTTAGCAAACTGCTCCATGAAGAAAACGGTGTACATCTGTGAGATGAATTTACACATCACAAAGCAGTTTCTCAGAAAGCTTCTTTTTAGTTTTTGTCTGAGGATATTTCCTCTGTCACCTTAGGCTTCAATGCGATCCAAAATGTCCCTTCTCAGATTCCCCAAAAGCAGTGCTACCAAACTGCTCCATGAAGAAAACGGTGTTAGCAAACTGCTCCATGAAAAGAATGGTGTAACTCTGTGAGATGAATTCACACATCACAAAGCAGTTTCTCAGAAATCTTTTTCTAGTTTTTAACTGAGGATATTTCTGTTGACAATATATGCTTCAATGTGGTCCAGTATGCCTACTCAGATTCAACAAAAACAGTGCTACCAAACTGCTCCATGAAAGGAGTGGTGTAACTCTGTTAGTTGAATTCACGCATCACAAGGCCGTTTCACAGAAAGCTTCTATCTGAGGATATTTCCTTTTCACCAGAGGCCTCAACTGGCTCCCAAATATCCCTTTGCAGATTCCACAAAAGTGTTAGCAAACCGCTCCATGAAAAGAAAGGTGTTACTCTGTGAGATGAATACACGAATCACAAGGAAGTTTCTCAGAAAGCTTCTTTCTAGTTTTTTCTGAGGGTATTTCCTCTGTCATCATAGGCTTCAATGCAATCCAAAATACCCTTCTGAAATTCACCATAAACAGTGTTATCAAAGTGGTACATGAAAAGAATCATGTAACTCTATGAGATGAATTAGCACATCACAAAGTGCTTTCTCAGAGAGCTTCCTTCTAGTTTTTATATGAGGATATTTCCTTTGTCAAATTACACTTCAAAACGCTCTGCAATATCCCATTGCAGATTCCAAGAAAACAGAGTTAGCAAACTGCTCAATGAAAAGAACACTGCAACGCTGTGAGACGAATTCACACATTGCATTGCAATATCTCAGAAAGACCCTTTCTATTTTTTTATCTGAGGAAATTTCTTTTTCATCATAGGCCTCAAATCGCTCACAAATATCCCTCTGTGTATTCCATGAAAATAGTGTTAGCATACTGCTCCATGAAAAGAAAGGTGTAAAACAGTTTCTCAGAAAGTTTCTTCATATTTTTATCTGAGGATATTTCCTTTTTCAACTTAGGCTTCAATGCGATCCAAAATGTCCCTTCTCAGATTCCCCAAAACAAGCCTACCAAACTGCTCCATGAAAAGAATGGTGTAATTCTGTGAGATGAATTCACATCACAAAGCAGTTTCTCAGAAATCTTCTTTCTAGTTTTTATCTGAGGATATTTCCTTTTCACATATTCCTCAAAGTGCTCCCAAATATCCCATTGCAGATTCCATGAAGAAAGGGTTAACAAACAGATCCATGAATGAAAAGGTGTAAATCTGTGAGATGAAATCAGGAATCACAAAGCAGTTTCTCAAAACTCTTCTTTTGGTTTTATCTAAGGATATTTCTTTTGTCACCATAGGCTTCAATGTGTTTCCAAATATCCTATTCCAGATTCCACAAAACAGAGTTAACAAACTGCTCCATGAAAATTTTCATGTATCACTGTTAGATGAATGCACACATAACAAAGGAGATTCTCAGGAAGATTCGTTTTGTGTTTATCTGAGTATCTGCCCTGTGTCACCATAGGATTCAATGAGCTCCCAGATATCCCATTGAAGATTCCACGAAACCAGTGTTATCAACCAGCACAATGAAAAGAAAGGTCTAACTCTGTAAGATGTTTTCATGCATAAGAAAGCAGTTTCTCAGAAATCGTCTTCCTAGTTTTTTCTGAGGATTCTTCTCTGAAATATCTCATTGCAGATTCCACGAAAACAGTTTTAGCAAACTTCTCAATGAAAAGAACGGTGTATCTCTGTAAGATGAATTCACACATCACAAAGCTTCTTTCTAGTTTTGTCTAAGGATATTTCCTTTTCACTGTAGTCCTCAATGTGCTCCTTAATATCCCATTGCAGATTCCACGAAAACAGTAGTAACAAACTGCTCCATGAGAAGAATGGTGGAATTCTGTGAGATGAAGTCACACATCACAAAGCTTCTTTCTAGTTTTGTCTAAGGATATTTCCTTTGACACCATAGGCTTCAATGCACTCACAAATATCCCATTGTATATTCCTGGAAAACAGTGTTATCAAACTACTCAATGAAAATAATGGTGTAACTCTGTGAGATGAAGTCACACATCACAAAGCAGTTTCTCAGAAAGCTTCTGATTAGTTATTATTGAGGATACTTCCTTTTCACCATAGGCCTCAATGCTTTCCCAAATACGGCTTTGCAGATTCCACGAAAACAGTAGTAACAAACTGCTCAATGAAAACAATGGTGTAACTCTGTGAGATGAATTCACACATCAAAAGCAGTTTCTCAGAAAGCTTCTTTCAAGTTTTTATCTGAGCATATTTCTTTTTCACTATACGCTCCAAAGCCCTCCAAAATATCCCTTCTCAGATTCCCCAAAACAGTGTTATCAAACTGCTCAATAAAAGAATGGTGTAACTCTGTGAAATGAATTCACACATCAAAAGCAGTTTCTCAAAGAGCTTCTCTATAGTTTTTATCTGAGGATATTTCCTTTTCACTGTAGTCCTCAATGTGCTCCTTAATATCCCATTGCAGATTCCACGAAAACAGTAGTAACAAACTGCTCCATGAAAAGAAAGGTGTAACTCTGTGAGATGAATTCACATCACAAAGCAGTTTCTCAGAAAGCTTCTTACTAATTTTTTGGAAGATATTTCCTTTGTCACTGTAGGCTTCAATGCACTCAAACATGTCTCATTGCAGACCCTACGAAGACAGTGCTATCAAACAGCTCAAAGAAAAGCATGATGTAGCTCTGTGAGATGAATTCACCCATCACAAAGCAGTTTCTCAGAAATCGTCTTCCTAGTTTTTTCTGAGGATTCTTCTCTGAAATATCTCATTGCAGATTCCACGAAAACAGTTTTAGCAAACTTCTCAATGAAAAGAATGGTGTAAATCTTTGAGATGAATTCACACATCAGAAAGCAGTTTCTCAAAGAGCTTCTATAGTTTTTATCTGAGGATATTTCCTTTGTCAATATAGGATTCAAGCACCCCAAATATAATATTGCAGATTCCAAGAAAACAGTGTTATCAAACTACTCAATGAAAATAATGGTGTAACTCTGTGAAATGAATTCACACATCACAAAAAACTTCCTCTGAAAGCCTCTTTCTGGTTTTTATCTGATTGTATTTCCTTAGTCACCACAGCTTTCAATGCATTCCAAAATATGCCTTCTCAGATTCCCCAAAAACAGTGTAATCAAACAGATCTAAGAAAAGAATCACGTAACTCTGTGAGATGAATTCACAAATTAGAAAAATTTTCTCAGAAACTATCTTCCTAGTTTTTTCTGAGGATTCTTCTCTGAAATATCTCATTGCAGATTCCACAAAAGTGTTAGCAAACTGCTCCATGAAGAAAACGGTGTTAGCAAACTGCTCCATGAAAAGAATGGTGTAACTCTGTGAAATGAATTCACACATCACAAAGCAGTTTCTCAGAAAGCTTCTTTCTAGTTTTTATCTGAGGATATTTCCTTTGTCACTAAAGAACTCAATGTGCTCCTAAATATCCTACCTCTGATTCCATGAAAACAGTGTTAGCAAACTGCTCCATGAAAAGAATGGTGTAAATCTTTGAGATGAATTCACACATCAGAAAGCAGTTTCACTGAAAGATTCTTTGTGATTTTTATCTGAGGATATTTCCTTTGTCAATATAGGATTCAAGCACCCCAAATATAATATTGCAGATTCCACAAAACAGTCTTATCACACTGCTCAATGAAAAGAACGGTGTATCTCTGTAAGATGAATTCACATCACAAAGCAGTTTCTCAGAAAGCTTCTTTCTAGTTTTTATCTGAGGATATTTCCTTTGTCACTAAAGAACTCAATGTGCTCCTAAATATCCTACCTCTGATTCCATGAAAACAGTGTTATCAAACTGCTCAATGAAAAGAATGGTGTAACATTGTAAGATGAATTCACACATTGCAAAGCAGTTTCTCAGAAAGCCTCTTTCTAGTTTTAATCTGAGGATATTTCCTTTGTCACCATAGGCATCAATTTGATAGAAAATATCCCTTTCCAGATTTCCCAAAAACAGTATTACCAAACTGATCCATGAAAAAAAGCTGTATCTCTGTGAGATGAATTCACAAATCAGAAAGGAGTTTCTCAGAAACCTTCTTTCTAGGTTTTCTAAGGCTATATCCTTTGTCACCATAGGCATCAATTTGATAGAAAATATCCCTTTGCAGATTCCACGAAAACAGTAGTAACAAACTGCTCAATGAAAACAATGGTGTAACTCTCTGAGATGAATTCACACATTGCAAAGCAGTTTCTCAGAAAGCCTCTTTCTAGTTTTTATCTGAGGATATTTCCTTTGTCACTAAAGAACTCAATGTGCTCCTTAATATCCCATTGCAGATTCCAAGAAAACGGTGTACATCTGTGAGATGAAGTCACACATCACAAAGCAGTTTCTCAGAAAGCTTCTTTTTAGTTTTTGTCTGAGGATATTTCCTTTTCACCATAGGCCTCAATGCTTTCCCAAATACGGCTTTGCAGATTCCACGAAAACAGTAGTAACAAACTGCTCAATGAAAACAATGGTGTAACTCTGTGAGATGAATTCACACATCAAAAGCAGTTTCTCAGAAAGCTTCTTTCAAGTTTTTATCTGAGGATATTTCCTTTGTCACTAAAGAACTCAATGTGCTCCTAAATATCCTACCTCTGATTCCATGAAAACAGTGTTATCAAACTGCTCAATAAAAGAATGGTGTAACTCTGTGAAACGAATTCACACATCAAAAGCAGTTTCTCAAAGAGCTTCTATAGTTTTTATCTGAGGATATTTCCTTTTCACTGTAGTCCTCAATGTGCTCCTTAATATCCCATTGCAGATTCCACGAAAACAGTTTTAGCAAACTTCTCCAGGAAAAGAAATATGTAGCTCTGTGAGATGAATTCACACATCACAAAGCAGTTTCTCAGAAAGCTTCTTACTAATTTTTTGAAGATATTTCCTTTGTCACTGTAGGCTTCAATGCACTCAAACATGTCTCATTGCAGACCCTACGAAGACAGTGCTATCAAACAGCTCAAAGAAAAGCATGATGTAGCTCTGTGAGATGAATTCACCCATCACAAGCAGTTTCTCAGAATGCTTCTTTCGACTTTTTATCTGAAGTTACTTCCTTCTTCACAATAGGCCTCAATGCGCTCCAAAATATCCCTTTGCAGATTCCATGTAAACAGTGTTAGCAAGCTACTCCATGAAAAGAAAGGTGTAACTCTGTGAAATGAATTCACACATCACAAAAAAACTTCCTCTGAAAGCCTCTTTCTGGTTTTTATCTGATTGTATTTCCTTAGTCACCACAGCTTTCAATGCATTCCAAAATATGCCTTCTCAGATTCCCCAAAAACAGTGTAATCAAACAGATCTAAGAAAAGAGTCACGTAACTCTGTGAGATGAATTCACAAATTAGAAAAATTTTCTCAGAAACTATCTTCCTAGTTTTTTCTGAGGATTCTTCTCTGAAATATCTCATTGCAGATTCCAAGAAAACAGTGTTAACAATCTGCTCAATGAAAAGAACAGTGTAACTCTGTGAAATGAATTCACACATCACAAAGCAGTTTCTCAGAAAGCTTCTTTTTGGTTTTTCTATGAGGATATATCCTTCGTCAACAGAGTCTTCATTGACCTCCCAAATATCCTATTGCAGTTTCCAAGAGAAAAGCGTTAGCAAACTTCTCAATGAAAAGAATGGTGTAAATCTTTGAGATGAATTCACACATCAGAAAGCAGTTTCACTGAAAGATTCTTTGTGATTTTTATCTGAGGATATTTCCTTTGTCAATATAGGATTCAAGCACCCCAAATATAATATTGCAGATTCCACAAAACAGTCTTATCACACTGCTCAATGAAAAGAACGGTGTATCTCTGTAAGATGAATTCACAAATCACAGAGCAGTTTCTCAGAAAGCTTCTCTCTAGTTTTTATTTGAGGATATTTCCTTTGTCACTAAAGAACTCAATGTGCTCCTAAATATCCTACCTCTGATTCCATGAAAACAGTGTTATCAAACTGCTCAATGAAAAGAATGGTGTAACATTGTAAGATGAATTCACACATTGCAAAGCAGTTTCTCAGAAAGCCTCTTTCTAGTTTTAATCTGAGGATATTTCCTTTGTCACCATAGGCATCAATTTGATAGAAAATATCCCTTTCCAGATTTCCCAAAAACAGTATTACCAAACTGATCCATGAAAAAAAGCTGTATCTCTGTGAGATGAATTCACAAATCAGAAAGGAGTTTCTCAGAAACCTTCTTTCTAGGTTTTCTAAGGCTATATCCTTTGTCACCATAGGCTTCAATGTGATCCAAATATCCATTCTCAGATTCCCCAAAACAGTGCTACCAAACTGCTCCATGAAGAAAACGGTGTTAGCAAACTGCTCCATGAAGAAAACGGTGTTAGCAAACTGCTCCATGAAAAGAAAGGTGTAAAACAGTTTCTCAGAAAGCTTCTTTCTAGTTTTTTCTGAGGATTCTTCTCTGAAATATCTCATTGCAGATTCCACAAAACAGAGTTAACAAACTGCTCCATGAAAAGAAAGGTGTAAAACAGTTTCTCAGAAAGCTTCTTTTTAGTTTTTGTCTGAGGATATTTCCTTTTCACCAGAGGCCTCAACTGGCTCCCAAATATCCCTTTGCAGATTCCACGAAAACAGTCTTAGCAAACTGCTCCATGAAGAAAACGGTGTACATCTGTGAGATGAATTTACACATCACAAAGCAGTTTCTCAGAAAGCTTCTTTTTAGTTTTTGTCTGAGGATATTTCCTCTGTCACCTTAGGCTTCAATGAGATCCAAATATCCATTCTCAGATTCCCCAAAACAGTGCTACCAAACTGCTCCATGAAAAGAATGGTGTAACTCTCTGAGATGAATTCACACATCACAAAGCAGTTTCTCAGAAATCTTTTTCTAGTTTTTAACTGAGGATATTTCTGTTGACAATATATGCTTCAATGTGGTCCAGTATGCCTACTCAGATTCAACAAAAACAGTGCTACCAAACTGCTCCATGAAAGGAGTGGTGTAACTCTGTTAGTTGAATTCACGCATCACAAGGCCGTTTCACAGAAAGCTTCTATCTGAGGATATTTCCTTTTCACCAGAGGCCTCAACTGGCTCCCAAATATCCCTTTGCAGATTCCACAAAACAGAGTTAACAAACTGCTCCATGAAAAGAAAGGTGTTACTCTGTGAGATGAATACACGAATCACAAGGAAGTTTCTCAGAAAGCTTCTTTCTAGTTTTTTCTGAGGGTATTTCCTCTGTCATCATAGGCTTCAATGCAATCCAAAATACCCTTCTGAAATTCACCATAAACAGTGTTATCAAAGTGGTACATGAAAAGAATCATGTAACTCTATGAGATGAATTAGCACATCACAAAGTGCTTTCTCAGAGAGCTTCCTTCTAGTTTTTATATGAGGATATTTCCTTTGTCAAATTACACTTCAAAACGCTCTGCAATATCCCATTGCAGATTCCAAGAAAACAGAGTTAGCAAACTGCTCAATGAAAAGAACACTGCAACGCTGTGAGACGAATTCACACATTGCATTGCAATATCTCAGAAAGACCCTTTCTATTTTTTTATCTGAGGATATTTCCTTTTCACATATTCCTCAAAGTGCTCCCAAATATCCCTTTGCAGATTCCACAAAAGTGTTAGCAAACTGCTCCATGAGAAGAATGGTGTAACTCTGTGAGATGAATTCACATCACAAAGCTTCTTTCTAGTTTTTATCTGAGCATATTTCTTTTTCACTATACGCTCCAAAGCCCTCCAAAATATCCCTTCTCAGATTCCCCAAAAGCAGTGCTACCAAACTGCTCCATGAAAAGAAAGGTGTAAAACAGTTTCTCAGAAATCTTCTTTCTAGTTTTTTCTGAGGGTATTTCCTCTGTCACCTTAGGCTTCAATGCGATCCAAAATGTCCCTTCTCAGATTCCCCAAAACAAGCCTACCAAACTGCTCCATGAGAAGAATGGTGGAATTCTGTGAGATGAATTCACATCACAAAGCAGTTTCTCAGAAATCTTCTTTCTAGTTTTTATCTGAGGATATTTCCTTTTCACATATTCCTCAAAGTGCTCCCAAATATCCCATTGCAGATTCCATGAAGAAAGGGTTAACAAACAGATCCATGAAATGAAAAGGTGTAAATCTGTGAGATGAAATCAGGAATCACAAAGCAGTTTCTCAAAACTCTTCTTTTGGTTTTATCTAAGGATATTTCTTTTGTCACCATAGGCTTCAATGTGTTTCCAAATATCCTATTCCAGATTCCACAAAACAGAGTTAACAAACTGCTCCATGAAAATTTTCATGTATCACTGTTAGATGAATGCACACATAACAAAGGAGATTCTCAGGAAGATTCGTTTTGTGTTTATCTGAGTATCTGCCCTGTGTCACCATAGGATTCAATGAGCTCCCAGATATCCCATTGAAGATTCCACGAAACCAGTGTTATCAACCAGCACAATGAAAAGAAAGGTCTAACTCTGTAAGATGTTTTCATGCATAAGAAAGCAGTTTCTCAGAAATCTTTTTCTAGTTTTTAACTGAGGATATTTCTGTTGACAATATATGCTTCAATGTGGTCCAGTATGCCTACTCAGATTCAACAAAAACAGTGCTACCAAACTGCTCCATGAAAGGAGTGGTGTAACTCTGTTAGTTGAATTCACGCATCACAAGGCCGTTTCACAGAAAGCTTCTATCTGAGGATATTTCCTTTTCACCAGAGGCCTCAACTGGCTCCCAAATATCCCTTTGCAGATTCCACAAAAGTGTTAGCAAACCGCTCCATGAAAAGAAAGGTGTTACTCTGTGAGATGAATACACGAATCACAAGGAAGTTTCTCAGAAAGCTTCTTTCTAGTTTTTATCTGAGGATATTTCCTCTGTCATCATAGGCTTCAATGCAATCCAAAATACCCTTCTGAAATTCACCATAAACAGTGTTATCAAAGTGGTACATGAAAAGAATCATGTAACTCTATGAGATGAATTAGCACATCACAAAGTGCTTTCTCAGAGAGCTTCCTTCTAGTTTTTATATGAGGATATTTCCTTTGTCAAATTACACTTCAAAACGCTCTGCAATATCCCATTGCAGATTCCACAAAAGTGTTAGCAAACTGCTCCATGAAAAGAAAGGTGTAAAACAGTTTCTCAGAAAGCTTCTTTCAAGTTTTTATCTGAGGATATTTCCTTTGTCAAATTACACTTCAAAACGCTCTGCAATATCCCATTGCAGATTCCACGAAACCAGTGTTATCAACCAGCACAATGAAAAGAAAGGTGTAAAACAGTTTCTCAGAAAGCTTCTTTCTAGTTTTTTCTGAGGGTATTTCCTCTGTCACCTTAGGCTTCAATGCAATCCAAAATACCCTTCTGAAATTCACCATAAACAGTGTTATCAAACTGCTCAATAAAAGAATGGTGTAACTCTCTGAGATGAATTCACATCACAAAGCTTCTTTCTAGTTTTTATCTGAGCATATTTCTTTTTCACTATACGCTCCAAAGCCCTCCAAAATATCCCTTCTCAGATTCCCCAAAAGCAGTGCTACCAAACTGCTCCATGAAAAGAAAGGTGTAAAACAGTTTCTCAGAAAGTTTCTTCATATTTTTATCTGAGGATATTTCCTTTTTCAACTTAGGCTTCAATGCGATCCAAAATGTCCCTTCTCAGATTCCCCAAAACAAGCCTACCAAACTGCTCCATGAGAAGAATGGTGGAATTCTGTGAGATGAATTCACACATCAAAATGCTGTTTCTCAGAAATCTTCTTTCTAGTTTTTATCTGAGGATATTTCCTTTTCACATATTCCTCAAAGTGCTCCCAAATATCCCATTGCAGATTCCATGAAGAAAGGGTTAACAAACAGATCCATGAAATGAAAAGGTGTAAATCTGTGAGATGAAATCAGGAATCACAAAGCAGTTTCTCAAAACTCTTCTTTTGGTTTTATCTAAGGATATTTCTTTTGTCACCATAGGCTTCAATGTGTTTCCAAATATCCTATTCCAGATTCCACAAAACAGAGTTAACAAACTGCTCCATGAAAATTTTCATGTATCACTGTTAGATGAATGCACACATAACAAAGGAGATTCTCAGGAAGATTCGTTTTGTGTTTATCTGAGTATCTGCCCTGTGTCACCATAGGATTCAATGAGCTCCCAGATATCCCATTGAAGATTCCACGAAACCAGTGTTATCAACCAGCACAATGAAAAGAAAGGTCTAACTCTGTAAGATGTTTTCATGCATAAGAAAGCAGTTTCTCAGAAATCGTCTTCCTAGTTTTTATCTGAGGATATTTCACTTTTACTATAGGCCTCAATGGGCCCCAAATATCCTTTCACAGATTCCACAAAAGCAGTATTATTGAACTGCTCAGTGAAAAGAAAAGTGTAACCCTGGGGATGAATTCACACATCACAAAGCTTCTTTCTAGTTTTGTCTAAGGATATTTCCTTTGACACCATAGGCTTCAATGCACTCACAAATATCCCATTGTATATTCCTGGAAAACAGTGTTATCAAACTACTCAATGAAAATAATGGTGTAACTCTGTGAGATGAAGTCACACATCACAAAGCAGTTTCTCAGAAAGCTTCTGATTAGTTATTATTGAGGATACTTCCTTTTCACCATAGGCCTCAATGCTTTCCCAAATACGGCTTTGCAGATTCCACGAAAACAGTAGTAACAAACTGCTCAATGAAAACAATGGTGTAACTCTGTGAGATGAATTCACACATCAAAAGCAGTTTCTCAGAAAGCTTCTTTCAAGTTTTTATCTGAGCATATTTCTTTTTCACTATACGCTCCAAAGCCCTCCAAAATATCCCTTCTCAGATTCCCCAAAACAGTGTTATCAAACTGCTCAATGAAAAGAATGGTGTAACTCTGTGAAATGAATTCACATCACAAAGCAGTTTCTCAAAGAGCTTCTCTATAGTTTTTATCTGAGGAAATTTCTTTTTCATCATAGGCCTCAAATCGCTCACAAATATCCCATTGCAGATTCCACGAAAACAGTAGTAACAAACTGCTCAATAAAAGAATGGTGTAACTCTGTGAGATGAATTCACCCATCACAAGCAGTTTCTCAGAAATCGTCTTCCTAGTTTTTTCTGAGGATTCTTCTCTGAAATATCTCATTGCAGATTCCAAGAAAACAGTGTTATCAAACTACTCAATGAAAATAATGGTGTAACTCTGTGAGATGAATTCACACATCACAAAGCAGTTTCTCAGAAAGCTTCTTACTAGGTTTTCTCTAAGGCTATATCCTTTGTCACCATAGGCATCAATTTGATAGAAAATATCCCTTTGCAGATTCCACGAAAACAGTAGTAACAAACTGCTCAATAAAAGAATGGTGTAACTCTCTGAGATGAATTCACACATTGCAAAGCAGTTTCTCAGAAAGCCTCTTTCTAGTTTTTATCTGAGCATATTTCTTTTTCACTATACGCTCCAAAGCCCTCCAAAATATCCCTTTGCAGATTCCATGTAAACAGTGTTAGCAAACTGCTCTATGAAGGAACAGTGTAACCCTTTGAGATAAATTCACACATCACAAAGCAGTTTCTCAGAAAGCTTCTTACTAATTTTTTGAAGATATTTCCTTTGTCACTGTAGGCTTCAATGCACTCAAACATGTCTCATTGCAGACCCTACGAAGACAGTGCTATCAAACAGCTCAAAGAAAAGCATGATGTAGCTCTGTGAGATGAATTCACCCATCACAAAGCAGTTTCTCAGAATGCTTCTTTCGACTTTTTATCTGAAGTTACTTCCTTCTTCACAATAGGCCTCAATGCGCTCCAAAATATCCCTTCTCAGATTCCCCAAAAGCAGTGCTACCAAACTGCTCCATGAAGAAAACGGTGTTAGCAAACTGCTCCATGAAGAAAACGGTGTTAGCAAACTGCTCCATGAAAAGAAAGGTGTAACTCTGTGAAATGAATTCACACATCACAAAAACTTCCTCTGAAAGCCTCTTTCTGGTTTTTATCTGATTGTATTTCCTTAGTCACCACAGCTTTCAATGCATTCCAAAATATGCCTTCTCAGATTCCCAAAACAGTGTAATCAAACAGATCTAAGAAAAGAATCACGTAACTCTGTGAGATGAATTCACATCACAAAGCAGTTTCTCAGAAAGCTTCTTACTAATTTTTTGAAGATATTTCCTTTGTCACTGTAGGCTTCAATGCACTCACAAATATCCCATTGTATATTCCTGGAAAACAGTGTTAACAATCTGCTCAATGAAAAGAACAGTGTAACTCTGTGAAATGAATTCACATCACAAAGCAGTTTCTCAGAAAGCTTCTTTTGGTTTTTCTATGAGGATATATCCTTCGTCAACAGAGTCTTCATTGACCTCCCAAATATCCTATTGCAGTTTCCAAGAGAAAAGCGTTAGCAAACTTCTCAATGAAAAGAATGGTGTAAATCTTTGAGATGAATTCACACATCACAAAGCAGTTTCTCAGAAAGCTTCTTTTTAGTTTTTGTCTGAGGATATTTCCTTTGTCAATATAGGATTCAAGCACCCCAAATATAATATTGCAGATTCCACAAAACAGTCTTATCACACTGCTCAATGAAAAGAATGGTGTAACTCTCTGAGATGAATTCACATCACAAAGCAGTTTCTCAAAGAGCTTCTATAGTTTTTATCTGAGGATATTTCCTTTGTCACCATAGGCATCAATTTGATAGAAAATATCCCTTTGCAGATTCCACGAAAACAGTCTTAGCAAACTGCTCCATGAAGAAAACGGTGTTAGCAAACTGCTCCATGAAGAAAACGGTGTTAGCAAACTGCTCCATGAAGAAAACGGTGTTAGCAAACTGCTCCATGAAAAGAATGGTGTAACATTGTAAGATGAATTCACACATTGCAAAGCAGTTTCTCAGAAAGCCTCTTTCTAGTTTTAATCTGAGGATATTTCCTTTGTCACCATAGGCATCAATTTGATAGAAAATATCCCTTTCAGATTCCCAAAAACAGTATTACCAAACTGATCCATGAAAAAAGCTGTATCTCTGTGAGATGAATTCACAAATCACAGAGCAGTTTCTCAGAAACCTTCTTTCTAGGTTTTCTAAGGCTATATCCTTTGTCACCATAGGCATCAATTTGATAGAAAATATCCCTTTGCAGATTCCACGAAAACAGTTTTAGCAAACTTCTCAATGAAAAGAATGGTGTAAATCTTTGAGATGAATTCACACATCAGAAAGCAGTTTCACTGAAAGATTCTTTGTGATTTTTATCTGAGGATATTTCCTTTGTCAATATAGGATTCAAGCACCCCAAATATAATATTGCAGATTCCACAAAACAGTCTTATCACACTGCTCAATGAAAAGAACGGTGTATCTCTGTAAGATGAATTCACAAATCACAGAGCAGTTTCTCAGAAAGCTTCTCTCTAGTTTTTATTTGAGGATATTTCCTTTGTCACTAAAGAACTCAATGTGCTCCTAAATATCCTACCTCTGATTCCATGAAAACAGTGTTATCAAACTGCTCAATGAAAAGAATGGTGTAACTCTGTGAGATGAATTCACACATCACAAAGCAGTTTCTCAGAAAGCTTCTTTCTAGTTTTTATCTGAGGATATTTCCTTTGTCACCATAGGCATCAATTTGATAGAAAATATCCCTTTGCAGATTCCACAAAACAGTCTTATCACACTGCTCAATGAAAAGAACAGTGTAACTCTGTGAGATGAATTCACACATCACAAAGCAGTTTCTCAAAGAGCTTCTATAGTTTTTATCTGAGGATATTTCTGTTGACAATATATGCTTCAATGTGGTCCAGTATGCCTACTCAGATTCAACAAAAACAGTGCTACCAAACTGCTCCATGAAAAGAATGGTGTAACATTGTAAGATGAATTCACAAATCAGAAAGGAGTTTCTCAGAAAGCTTCTTACTAATTTTTTGAAGATATTTCCTTTGTCACTAAAGAACTCAATGTGCTCCTTAATATCCCATTGCAGATTCCAAGAAAACGGTGTACATCTGTGAGATGAATTCACATCACAAAGCAGTTTCTCAGAAAGCTTCTTTCTAGTTTTTATCTGAGTGTATTTCCTGTTAATCCATCGGCCTCAATACGCTCAGGAACATCCCTTTGCAGATTCCACGAAAACAGTCTTAGCAAACTGCTCCATGAAGAAAACGGTGTTAGCAAACTGCTCAATGAAAAGAACAGTGTAACTCTGTGAGATGAATTCACACATCACAAAGCAGTTTCTCAGAAAGCTTCTTTTTAGTTTTTGTCTGAGGATATTTCCTCTGTCACCTTAGGCTTCAATGTGATCCAAATATCCATTCTCAGATTCCCCAAAACAGTGCTACCAAACTGCTCCATGAAAAGAATGGTGTAACTCTCTGAGATGAATTCACACATCACAAAGCAGTTTCTCAGAAATCTTTTTCTAGTTTTTAACTGAGGATATTTCTGTTGACAATATATGCTTCAATGTGGTCCAGTATGCCTACTCAGATTCAACAAAAACAGTGCTACCAAACTGCTCCATGAAAGGAGTGGTGTAACTCTGTTAGTTGAATTCACGCATCACAAGGCCGTTTCACAGAAAGCTTCTATCTGAGGATATTTCCTTTTCACCAGAGGCCTCAACTGGCTCCCAAATATCCCTTTGCAGATTCCACAAAAGTGTTAGCAAACCGCTCCATGAAAAGAAAGGTGTTACTCTGTGAGATGAATACACGAATCACAAGGAAGTTTCTCAGAAAGCTTCTTTCTAGTTTTTTCTGAGGGTATTTCCTCTGTCATCATAGGCTTCAATGCAATCCAAAATACCCTTCTGAAATTCACCATAAACAGTGTTATCAAAGTGGTACATGAAAAGAATCATGTAACTCTATGAGATGAATTAGCACATCACAAAGTGCTTTCTCAGAGAGCTTCCTTCTAGTTTTTATATGAGGATATTTCCTTTGTCAAATTACACTTCAAAACGCTCTGCAATATCCCATTGCAGATTCCAAGAAAACAGAGTTAGCAAACTGCTCAATGAAAAGAACACTGCAACGCTGTGAGACGAATTCACACATTGCATTGCAATATCTCAGAAAGACCCTTTCTATTTTTTTATCTGAGGAAATTTCTTTTTTCATCATAGGCCTCAAATCGCTCACAAATATCCCTCTGTGTATTCCATGAAAATAGTGTTAGCATACTGCTCCATGAAAAGAAAGGTGTAAAACAGTTTCTCAGAAAGTTTCTTCATATTTTTATCTGAGGATATTTCCTTTTTCAACTTAGGCTTCAATGCGATCCAAAATGTCCCTTCTCAGATTCCCCAAAACAAGCCTACCAAACTGCTCCATGAGAAGAATGGTGGAATTCTGTGAGATGAATTCACACATCAAAATGCTGTTTCTCAGAAATCTTCTTTCTAGTTTTTATCTGAGGATATTTCCTTTTCACATATTCCTCAAAGTGCTCCCAAATATCCCATTGCAGATTCCATGAAGAAAGGGTTAACAAACAGATCCATGAATGAAAAGGTGTAAATCTGTGAGATGAAATCAGGAATCACAAAGCAGTTTCTCAAAACTCTTCTTTTGGTTTTATCTAAGGATATTTCTTTTGTCACCATAGGCTTCAATGTGTTTCCAAATATCCTATTCCAGATTCCACAAAACAGAGTTAACAAACTGCTCCATGAAAATTTTCATGTATCACTGTTAGATGAATGCACACATAACAAAGGAGATTCTCAGGAAGATTCGTTTTGTGTTTATCTGAGTATCTGCCCTGTGTCACCATAGGATTCAATGAGCTCCCAGATATCCCATTGAAGATTCCACGAAACCAGTGTTATCAACCAGCACAATGAAAAGAAAGGTCTAACTCTGTAAGATGTTTTCATGCATAAGAAAGCAGTTTCTCAGAAATCGTCTTCCTAGTTTTTATCTGAGGATATTTCACTTTTTACTATAGGCCTCAATGGGCCCCAAATATCCTTTCACAGATTCCACAAAAGCAGTATTATTGAACTGCTCAGTGAAAAGAAAAGTGTAACCCTGGGGATGAATTCACATCACAAAGCTTCTTTCTAGTTTTGTCTAAGGATATTTCCTTTGACACCGTAGGCTTCAATGCACTCACAAATATCCCATTGTATATTCCTGGAAAACAGTGTTATCAAACTACTCAATGAAAATAATGGTGTAACTCTGTGAGATGAAGTCACACATCACAAAGCAGTTTCTCAGAAAGCTTCTGATTAGTTATTATTGAGGATACTTCCTTTTCACCATAGGCCTCAATGCTTTCCCAAATATGGCTTTGCAGATTCCACGAAAACAGTAGTAACAAACTGCTCAATGAAAACAATGGTGTAACTCTGTGAGATGAATTCACACATCAAAAGCAGTTTCTCAGAAAGCTTCTTTCAAGTTTTTATCTGAGGATATTTCACTTTTACTATAGGCCTCAATGCGCTCCAAAATATCCCTTCTCAGATTCCCCAAAAACAGTGTTATCAAACTGCTCAATAAAAGAATGGTGTAACTCTGTGAAACGAATTCACACATCAAAAGCAGTTTCTCAAAGAGCTTCTCTATAGTTTTTATCTGAGGATATTTCCTTTGTCACTGTAGGCTTCAATGCACTCACAAATATCCCATTGCAGATTCCACGAAAACAGTAGTAACAAACTGCTCAATAAAAGAATGGTGTAACTCTGTGAAATGAATTCACATCACAAAGCAGTTTCTCAGAAATCGTCTTCCTAGTTTTTTCTGAGGATTCTTCTCTGAAATATCTCATTGCAGATTCCAAGAAAACAGAGTTAGCAAACTGCTCAATAAAAGAATGGTGTAAATCTTTGAGATGAATTCACATCACAAAGCAGTTTCTCAGAAAGCTTCTTACTAATTTTTTGGAAGATATTTCCTTTGTCACTGTAGGCTTCAATGCACTCAAACATGTCTCATTGCAGACCCTACGAAGACAGTGCTATCAAACAGCTCAAAGAAAAGCATGATGTAGCTCTGTGAGATGAATTCACCCATCACAAGCAGTTTCTCAGAATGCTTCTTTCGACTTTTTATCTGAAGTTACTTCCTTCTTCACAATAGGCCTCAATGCGCTCCAAAATATCCCTTCTCAGATTCCCAAAAACAGTGCTACCAAACTGCTCCATGAAGAAAACGGTGTTAGCAAACTGCTCCATGAAAAGAATGGTGTAACTCTGTGAGATGAAGTCACACATCACAAAGCAGTTTCTCAGAAAGCTTCTGATTAGTTATTATTGGAGGATACTTCCTTTTCACCATAGGCCTCAATGCTTTCCCAAATATGGCTTTGCAGATTCCACGAAAACAGTAGTAACAAACTGCTCAATGAAAACAATGGTGTAACTCTGTGAGATGAATTCACACATCAAAAGCAGTTTCTCAGAAAGCTTCTTTCAAGTTTTTATCTGAGCATATTTCTTTTTCACTATACGCCCAAAGCCCTCCAAAATATCCCTTCTCAGATTCCCCAAAAACAGTGTTATCAAACTGCTCAATAAAAGAATGGTGTAACTCTGTGAGATGAATTCACACATCAAAAGCAGTTTCTCAGAAAGCTTCTTTCTAGTTTTTATCTGAGGATATTTCCTTTTCACTGTAGTCCTCAATGTGCTCCTTAATATCCCATTGCAGATTCCACGAAAACAGTCTTAGCAAACTGCTCCATGAAGAAAACGGTGTTAGCAAACTGCTCCATGAAAAGAAAGGTGTAACCCTGTGAGATGAATTCACACATCAAAAAGCAGTTTCTCAGAAAGCTTCTTACTAAATTTTTTTGAAGATATTTCCTTTGTCACTGTAGGCTTCAATGCACTCAAACATGCCTCATTGCAGACCCTACGAAGACAGTGCTATCAAACAGCTCAAAGAAAAGCATGATGTAGCTCTGTGAGATGAATTCACACATCACAAAGCAGTTTCTCAGAATGCTTCTTTCGACTTTTTATCTGAAGTTACTTCCTTCTTCACAATAGGCCTCAATGCGCTCCAAAATATCCCTTTGCAGATTCCATGTAAACAGTGTTAGCAAGCTACTCCATGAAAAGAAAGGTGTAACTCTGTGAAATGAATTCACACATCACAAAAAAACTTCCTCTGAAAGCCTCTTTCTGGTTTTTATCTGATTGTATTTCCTTAGTCACCACAGCTTTCAATGCATTCCAAAATATGCCTTCTCAGATTCCCAAAAACAGTGTAATCAAACAGATCTAAGAAAAGAGTCACGTAACTCTGTGAGATGAATTCACAAATTAGAAAAATTTTCTCAGAAACTATCTTCCTAGTTTTTTCTGAGGATTCTTCTCTGAAATATCTCATTGCAGATTCCAAGAAAACAGTGTTAACAATCTGCTCAATGAAAAGAACAGTGTAACTCTGTGAAATGAATTCACACATCACAAAGCAGTTTCTCAGAAAGCTTCTTTTTAGTTTTTGTCTGAGGATATTTCCTTTGACACCATAGGCTTCAATGCACTCACAAATATCCCATTGTATATTCCTGGAAAACAGTGTTAGCAAACTGCTCCATGAAAAGAATGGTGTAAATCTTTGAGATGAATTCACACATCACAAAGCAGTTTCTCAGAAAGCTTCTTTTTAGTTTTTGTCTGAGGATATTTCCTTTGTCAATATAGGATTCAAGCACCCCAAATATAATATTGCAGATTCCACAAAACAGTCTTATCACACTGCTCAATGAAAAGAACGGTGTATCTCTGTAAGATGAATTCACAAATCACAGAGCAGTTTCTCAGAAAGCTTCTCTCTAGTTTTTATTTGAGGATATTTCCTTTGTCACTAAAGAACTCAATGTGCTCCTAAATATCCTACCTCTGATTCCATGAAAACAGTGTTATCAAACTGCTCAATGAAAAGAATGGTGTAACATTGTAAGATGAATTCACACATTGCAAAGCAGTTTCTCAGAAAGCCTCTTTCTAGTTTTAATCTGAGGATATTTCCTTTGTCACCATAGGCATCAATTTGATAGAAAATATCCCTTTCAGATTTCCCAAAAACAGTATTACCAAACTGATCCATGAAAAAAGCTGTATCTCTGTGAGATGAATTCACATCACAAAGCAGTTTCTCAGAAAGCTTCTTTTTAGTTTTTGTCTGAGGATATTTCCTTTTTCAACTTAGGCTTCAATGCAATCCAAAATACCCTTCTGAAATTCACCATAAACAGTGTTATCAAACTGCTCAATGAAAAGAATGGTGTAACATTGTAAGATGAATTCACACATCAAAATGCTGTTTCTCAGAAATCTTCTTTCTAGTTTTTTCTGAGGATTCTTCTCTGAAATATCTCATTGCAGATTCCAAGAAAACGGTGTACATCTGTGAGATGAATTCACACATCACTAAGCAGTTTCTCAGAAAGCTTCTTTCTAGTTTTTATCTGAGTGTATTTCCTGTTAATCCATCGGCCTCAATACGCTCAGGAACATCCTTTGCAGATTCCACGAAAACAGTCTTAGCAAACTGCTCCATGAAGAAAACGGTGTACATCTGTGAGATGAATTCACATCACAAAGCAGTTTCTCAGAAAGCTTCTTTTTAGTTTTTGTCTGAGGATATTTCCTCTGTCACCTTAGGCTTCAATGTGATCCAAATATCCATTCTCAGATTCCCCAAAACAGTGCTACCAAACTGCTCCATGAAAAGAATGGTGTAACTCTGTGAGATGAATTCACACATCACACAGCAGTTTCTCAGAAATCTTTTTCTAGTTTTTAACTGAGGATATTTCTGTTGACAATATATGCTTCAATGTGGTCCAGTATGCCTACTCAGATTCAACAAAAACAGTGCTACCAAACTGCTCCATGAAAGGAGTGGTGTAACTCTGTTAGTTGAATTCACGCATCACAAGGCCGTTTCACAGAAAGCTTCTATCTGAGGATATTTCCTTTTCACCAGAGGCCTCAACTGGCTCCCAAATATCCCTTTGCAGATTCCACAAAAGTGTTAGCAAACCGCTCCATGAAAAGAAAGGTGTTACTCTGTGAGATGAATACACGAATCACAAGGAAGTTTCTCAGAAAGCTTCTTTCTAGTTTTTTCTGAGGGTATTTCCTCTGTCATCATAGGCTTCAATGCAATCCAAAATACCCTTCTGAAATTCACCATAAACAGTGTTATCAAAGTGGTACATGAAAAGAATCATGTAACTCTATGAGATGAATTAGCACATCACAAAGTGCTTTCTCAGAGAGCTTCCTTCTAGTTTTTATATGAGGATATTTCCTTTGTCAAATTACACTTCAAAACGCTCTGCAATATCCCATTGCAGATTCCAAGAAAACAGAGTTAGCAAACTGCTCAATGAAAAGAACACTGCAACGCTGTGAGACGAATTCACACATTGCATTGCAATATCTCAGAAAGACCCTTTCTATTTTTTTATCTGAGGAAATTTCTTTTTCATCATAGGCCTCAAATCGCTCACAAATATCCTCTGTGTATTCCATGAAAATAGTGTTAGCATACTGCTCCATGAAAAGAAAGGTGTAAAACAGTTTCTCAGAAAGCTTCTTTGTAGTTTCTATCTGAGGATATTTCCTTTTTCCACATAGGCTTCAATGTGATCCAAATTGACCCTTCTCAGATACCCCAAAGAGGCCTACCAAACTACTCCATGAAAAGAATGGTGTAGCTCTGTGAGGTGAATTCACACATCACAATGCTGTTTCTCAGAAAGCTTCTTCCTAGTTTTTATCTGAGGATATTTCCCTTTTCACTATATTCCTCAAAGTGCTCCCAAATATCCCATTGCAGATTCCATGAAAAAAGTGTTAGCAAATGGATCCATGAATAAAAAGGTGTAAATCTGTGAGATGCAATCAGGAATTACAAAACAGCTTCTCAAATATCTTCTATTTGGTTTTTGTCTAAGGATATTTCCTTTGTCACCATAGACTTCAATGTGTTTCCAAATATCCTATTCCAGATTCCACAAAACAGAGTTAACAAACTGCTCCATGAAAATTTTCATGTATCACTGTTAGATGAATGCACACATAACAAAGGAGATTCTCAGGAAGATTCGTTTTGTGTTTATCTGAGTATCTGCCCTGTGTCACCATAGGATTCAATGAGCTCCCAGATATCCCATTGAAGATTCCACGAAACCAGTGTTATCAAACTTCTCCAGGAAAAGAAATATGTAGCTCTGTGAGATGAATTCACATCACAAAGCTTCTTTCTAGTTTTTATCTGAGGATATTTCCTTTTTCAACTTAGGCTTCAATGCACTCACAAATATCCCATTGCAGATTCCATGAAGAAAGGGTTAACAAACAGATCCATGAATGAAAAGGTGTAAATCTGTGAGATGAATTCACCCATCACAAGCAGTTTCTCAGAAATCGTCTTCCTAGTTTTTATCTGAGGATATTTCACTTTTTACTATAGGCCTCAATGGGCCCCCAAATATCCTTTCACAGATTCCACAAAAGCAGTATTATTGAACTGCTCAGTGAAAAGAAAAGTGTAACCCTGGGGATGAATTCACATCACAAAGCTTCTTTCTAGTTTTGTCTAAGGATATTTCCTTTGACACCGTAGGCTTCAATGCACTCACAAATATCCCATTGTATATTCCTGGAAAACAGTGTTATCAAACTACTCAATGAAAATAATGGTGTAACTCTGTGAGATGAAGTCACACATCACAAAGCAGTTTCTCAGAAAGCTTCTGATTAGTTATTATTGAGGATACTTCCTTTTCACCATAGGCCTCAATGCTTTCCCAAATATGGCTTTGCAGATTCCACAAAACAGAGTTAACAAACTGCTCAATGAAAACAATGGTGTAACTCTGTGAGATGAATTCACACATCAAAAGCAGTTTCTCAGAAAGCTTCTTTCAAGTTTTTATCTGAGCATATTTCTTTTTCACTATACGCTCAAAGCCCTCCAAAATATCCCTTCTCAGATTCCCCAAAACAGTGTTATCAAACTGCTCAATAAAAGAATGGTGTAACTCTGTGAAACGAATTCACACATCAAAAGCAGTTTCTCAAAGAGCTTCTATAGTTTTTATCTGAGGATATTTCCTTTTCACTGTAGTCCTCAATGTGCTCCTTAATATCCCATTGCAGATTCCACGAAAACAGTTTTAGCAAACTTCTCCAGGAAAAGAAATATGTAGCTCTGTGAGATGAATTCACACATCACAAAGCAGTTTCTCAGAAAGCTTCTTACTAATTTTTTGGAAGATATTTCCTTTGTCACTGTAGGCTTCAATGCACTCACAAATATCCCATTGTATATTCCTGGAAAACAGTGTTATCAAACTACTCAATGAAAATAATGGTGTAACTCTGTGAGATGAAGTCACACATCACAAAGCAGTTTCTCAGAAAGCTTCTGATTAGTTATTATTGAGGATACTTCCTTTTCACCATAGGCCTCAATGCTTTCCCAAATACGGCTTTGCAGATTCCACGAAAACAGTAGTAACAAACTGCTCAATGAAAACAATGGTGTAACTCTGTGAGATGAATTCACACATCAAAAGCAGTTTCTCAGAAAGCTTCTTTCAAGTTTTTATCTGAGCATATTTCTTTTTCACTATACGCTCCAAAGCCCTCCAAAATATCCCTTCTCAGATTCCCCAAAACAGTGTTATCAAACTGCTCAATAAAAGAATGGTGTAACTCTGTGAAACGAATTCACACATCAAAAGCAGTTTCTCAAAGAGCTTCTCTATAGTTTTTATCTGAGGATATTTCCTTTTCACTGTAGTCCTCAATGTGCTCCTTAATATCCCATTGCAGATTCCACGAAAACAGTTTTAGCACACTTCTCCAGGAAAAGAAATATGTAGCTCTGTGAGATGAATTCACACATCACAAAGCAGTTTCTCAGAAAGCTTCTTACTAATTTTTTGGAAGATATTTCCTTTGTCACTGTAGGCTTCAATGCACTCACAAATATCCCATTGTATATTCCTGGAAAACAGTGTTATCAAACTACTCAATGAAAATAATGGTGTAACTCTGTGAGATGAAGTCACACATCACAAAGCAGTTTCTCAGAAAGCTTCTGATTAGTTATTATTGGAGGATACTTCCTTTTCACCATAGGCCTCAATGCTTTCCCAAATACGGCTTTGCAGATTCCACGAAAACAGTAGTAACAAACTGCTCAATGAAAACAATGGTGTAACTCTGTGAGATGAATTCACACATCAAAAGCAGTTTCTCAGAAAGCTTCTTTCAAGTTTTTATCTGAGCATATTTCTTTTTCACTATACGCCCAAAGCCCTCCAAAATATCCCTTCTCAGATTCCCCAAAAACAGTGTTATCAAACTGCTCAATAAAAGAATGGTGTAACTCTGTGAAACGAATTCACACATCAAAAGCAGTTTCTCAAAGAGCTTCTATAGTTTTTATCTGAGGATATTTCCTTTTCACTGTAGTCCTCAATGTGCTCCTTAATATCCCATTGCAGATTCCACGAAAACAGTTTTAGCACACTTCTCCAGGAAAAGAAATATGTAGCTCTGTGAGATGAATTCACACATCACAAAGCAGTTTCTCAGAAAGCTTCTTACTAATTTTTTGAAGATATTTCCTTTGTCACTGTAGGCTTCAATGCACTCAAACATGTCTCATTGCAGACCCTACGAAGACAGTGCTATCAAACAGCTCAAAGAAAAGCATGATGTAGCTCTGTGAGATGAATTCACCCATCACAAAGCAGTTTCTCAGAATGCTTCTTTCGACTTTTTATCTGAAGTTACTTCCTTCTTCACAATAGGCCTCAATGCGCTCCAAAATATCCCTTTGCAGATTCCATGTAAACAGTGTTAGCAAACTGCTCCATGAAAAGAAAGGTGTAACTCTGTGAGATGAATTCACACATCACAAAAAACTTCCTCTGAAAGCCTCTTTCTAGTTTTTATCTGATTGTATTTCCTTAGTCACCACAGCTTTCAATGCATTCCAAAATATGCCTTCTCAGATTCCCCAAAAACAGTGTAATCAAACAGATCTAAGAAAAGAATCACGTAACTCTGTGAGATGAATTCACAAATTAGAAAAATTTTCTCAGAAACTATCTTCCTAGTTTTTATCTGAGGATATTTCCTTTGTCACTGTAGGCTTCAATGCACTCAAACATGTCTCATTGCAGACCCTACGAAGACAGTGCTATCAAACAGCTCAAAGAAAAGCATGATGTAGCTCTGTGAGATGAATTCACATCACAAAGCAGTTTCTCAGAAAGCTTCTTTCTAGTTTTTATCTGAGGATATTTCCTTTGACACCATAGGCTTCAATGCACTCACAAATATCCCATTGTATATTCCTGGAAAACAGTGTTAGCAAACTGCTCCATGAAAAGAAAGGTGTAACTCTGTGAGATGAATTCACACATCAGAAAGCAGTTTCACTGAAAGATTCTTTGTGATTTTTATCTGAGGATATTTCCTTTGTCAATATAGGATTCAAGCACCCCAAATATAATATTGCAGATTCCACAAAACAGTCTTATCACACTGCTCAATGAAAAGAACGGTGTATCTCTGTAAGATGAATTCACAAATCACAGAGCAGTTTCTCAGAAAGCTTCTCTCTAGTTTTTATTTGAGGATATTTCCTTTGTCACTAAAGAACTCAATGTGCTCCTAAATATCCTACCTCTGATTCCATGAAAACAGTGTTATCAAACTGCTCAATGAAAAGAATGGTGTAACATTGTAAGATGAATTCACACATTGCAAAGCAGTTTCTCAGAAAGCTTCTTTCTAGTTTTAATCTGAGGATATTTCCTTTGTCACCATAGGCATCAATTTGATAGAAAATATCCCTTTCCAGATTTCCCAAAAACAGTATTACCAAACTGATCCATGAAAAAAGCTGTATCTCTGTGAGATGAATTCACAAATCAGAAAGGAGTTTCTCAGAAACCTTCTTTCTAGGTTTTCTCTAAGGATATTTCTGTTGACAATATATGCTTCAATGTGGTCCAGTATGCCTACTCAGATTCAACAAAAACAGTGCTACCAAACTGCTCCATGAAAAGAATGGTGTAACATTGTAAGATGAATTCACATCACAAAAAACTTCCTCTGAAAGCCTCTTTCTAGTTTTTTCTGAGGATTCTTCTCTGAAATATCTCATTGCAGATTCCAAGAAAACGGTGTACATCTGTGAGATGAATTCACACATCACTAAGCAGTTTCTCAGAAAGCTTCTTTCTAGTTTTTATCTGAGTGTATTTCCTGTTAATCCATCGGCCTCAATACGCTCAGGAACATCCCTTTGCAGATTCCACAAAACAGTCTTATCACACTGCTCAATGAAAAGAACGGTGTATCTCTGTAAGATGAATTCACACATCACAAAGCAGTTTCTCAGAAAGCTTCTTTCTAGTTTTTATCTGAGGATATTTCCTCTGTCACCTTAGGCTTCAATGTGATCCAAATATCCATTCTCAGATTCCCCAAAAACAGTGCTACCAAACTGCTCCATGAAAAGAATGGTGTAACTCTGTGAGATGAATTCACACATCACAAAGCAGTTTCTCAGAAATCTTTTTCTAGTTTTTAACTGAGGATATTTCTGTTGACAATATATGCTTCAATGTGGTCCAGTATGCCTACTCAGATTCAACAAAAACAGTGCTACCAAACTGCTCCATGAAAAGAATGGTGTAACTCTGTTAGTTGAATTCACGCATCACAAGGCCGTTTCACAGAAAGCTTCTATCTGAGGATATTTCCTTTGTCACTGTAGGCTTCAATGCAATCCAAAATACCCTTCTGAAATTCACCATAAACAGTGTTATCAAACTGCTCAATGAAAAGAATGGTGTAAATCTTTGAGATGAATTCACAAATCAGAAAGGAGTTTCTCAGAAAGCTTCTTTCTAGTTTTTTCTGAGGATTCTTCTCTGAAATATCTCATTGCAGATTCCAAGAAAACAGTGTTAGCAAGCTACTCCATGAAAAGAATGGTGTAACTCTCTGAGATGAATTCACACATCACACAGCAGTTTCTCAGAAATCTTTTTCTAGTTTTTAACTGAGGATATTTCTGTTGACAATATATGCTTCAATGTGGTCCAGTATACCTACTCAGATTCAACAAAAACAGTGCTATCAAACTGCTCCATGTAAAGAGTGGTGTAACACTGTTAGATGAATTCACGCATCACAAGGCCGTTTCACAGAAAGCTTCTATCTGAGGATATTTCCTGTTTCACCAGAGGCCTCAACTCGCTCCCAAATATCCCTTTGTAGATTCCATGAAAACAGTGTTAGCAAACTGCTCCATGAAAAGAAAGGTGTTACTCTGTGAGATGAATACACGAATCACAAGGAAGTTTCTCAAAAAGCTTCTTCCACGTTTTTATCTGAGGATATTTCCTCTGTCACCATGGGCTTCAATGCAATCCAAAATATCCCTTCTCAAATTCGACATAAACAGTGTTACCACAGTGATCCATGAAAAGAGTCGTGTAACTCTGTGAGATGAATTAGCACATCACAAATCGCTTTCTCAGAAAGCTTCTTTCTCATTTTTATGAGGATATTTACTTTGTCAAATTAAACCTCAAAGCGCTCTGCAATATCCCATTGCTGATTCCAAGACAACAGAGTTAACAACCTGCTCAATGAAAAGAACACTGCAACGCTGTGAGACGAATTCACACATTGCATTGCAATATCTCAGAAAGACCCTTTCTATTTTTTTATCTGAGGAAATTTCTTTTTTCATCATAGGCCTCAAATCGCTCACAAATATCCCTCTGTGTATTCCATGAAAATAGTGTTAGCATACTGCTCCATGAAAAGAAAGGTGTAAAACAGTTTCTCAGAAAGTTTCTTCATATTTTTATCTGAGGATATTTCCTTTTTCAACTTAGGCTTCAATGCGATCCAAAATGTCCCTTCTCAGATTCCCCAAAACAAGCCTACCAAACTGCTCCATGAGAAGAATGGTGGAATTCTGTGAGATGAATTCACACATCAAAATGCTGTTTCTCAGAAATCTTCTTTCTAGTTTTTATCTGAGGATATTTCCTTTTCACATATTCCTCAAAGTGCTCCCAAATATCCCATTGCAGATTCCATGAAGAAAGGGTTAACAAACAGATCCATGAAATGAAAAGGTGTAAATCTGTGAGATGAAATCAGGAATCACAAAGCAGTTTCTCAAAACTCTTCTTTTGGTTTTTATCTAAGGATATTTCCTTTGTCACCATAGGCTTCAATGTGTTTCCAAATATCCTATTCCAGATTCCACAAAACAGAGTTAACAAACTGCTCCATGAAAATTTTCATGTATCACTGTTAGATGAATGCACACATAACAAAGGAGATTCTCAGGAAGATTCGTTTTGTGTTTATCTGAGTATCTGCCCTGTGTCACCATAGGATTCAATGAGCTCCCAGATATCCCATTGAAGATTCCACGAAACCAGTGTTATCAACCAGCACAATGAAAAGAAAGGTCTAACTCTGTAAGATGTTTTCATGCATAAGAAAGCAGTTTCTCAGAAATCGTCTTCCTAGTTTTTATCTGAGGATATTTCACTTTTACTATAGGCCTCAATGGGCCCCAAATATCCTTTCACAGATTCCACAAAAGCAGTATTATTGAACTGCTCAGTGAAAAGAAAAGTGTAACCCTGGGGATGAATTCACACATCACAAAGCTTCTTTCTAGTTTTGTCTAAGGATATTTCCTTTGACACCATAGGCTTCAATGCACTCACAAATATCCCATTGTATATTCCTGGAAAACAGTGTTATCAAACTGCTCAATGAAAACAATGGTGTAACTCTGTGAGATGAATTCACACATCACAAAGCAGTTTCTCAGAAAGCTTCTGATTAGTTATTATTGGAGGATACTTCCTTTTCACCATAGGCCTCAATGCTTTCCCAAATATGGCTTTGCAGATTCCACGAAAACAGTAGTAACAAACTGCTCAATGAAAACAATGGTGTAACTCTGTGAGATGAATTCACACATCAAAAGCAGTTTCTCAGAAAGCTTCTTTCAAGTTTTTATCTGAGGATATTTCTTTTGTCACCATAGGCTTCAATGCGATCCAAAATGTCCCTTCTCAGATTCCCCAAAACAGTGTTATCAAACTGCTCAATAAAAGAATGGTGTAATTCTGTGAGATGAAATCAGGAATCACAAAGCAGTTTCTCAGAAAGCTTCTTTCTAGTTTTGTCTAAGGATATTTCTTTTGTCACCATAGGCTTCAATGTGTTTCCAAATATCCTATTCCAGATTCCACAAAAGTGTTAGCAAACTGCTCAATAAAAGAATGGTGTAACTCTGTGAAATGAATTCACATCACAAAGCAGTTTCTCAGAAATCGTCTTCCTAGTTTTTTCTGAGGATTCTTCTCTGAAATATCTCATTGCAGATTCCAAGAAAACAGAGTTAGCAAACTGCTCAATAAAAGAATGGTGTAACTCTGTGAGATGAATTCACACATCACAAAGCAGTTTCTCAGAAAGCTTCTTACTAATTTTTTGGAAGATATTTCCTTTGTCACTGTAGGCTTCAATGCACTCAAACATGTCTCATTGCAGACCCTACGAAGACAGTGCTATCAAACAGCTCAAAGAAAAGCATGATGTAGCTCTGTGAGATGAATTCACCCATCACAAGCAGTTTCTCAGAATGCTTCTTTCGACTTTTTATCTGAAGTTACTTCCTTCTTCACAATAGGCCTCAATGCGCTCCAAAATATCCCTTTGCAGATTCCATGTAAACAGTGTTAGCAAGCTACTCCATGAAAAGAAAGGTGTAACTCTGTGAAATGAATTCACACATCACAAAGCAGTTTCTCAGAAACCTTCTTTCTAGGTTTTCTCTAAGGCTATATCCTTTGTCACCATAGGCTTCAATGCACTCACAAATATCCCATTGCAGATTCCACAAAACAGTCTTATCACACTGCTCAATGAAAAGAATGGTGTAACTCTGTGAGATGAATTCACAAATTAGAAAAATTTTCTCAGAAACTATCTTCCTAGTTTTTTCTGAGGATTCTTCTCTGAAATATCTCATTGCAGATTCCACGAAAACAGTTTTAGCAAACTTCTCAATGAAAAGAATGGTGTAACATTGTAAGATGAATTCACAAATCACAGAGCAGTTTCTCAGAAATCGTCTTCCTAGTTTTTTCTGAGGATTCTTCTCTGAAATATCTCATTGCAGATTCCACAAAACAGTCTTATCACACTGCTCAATGAAAAGAATGGTGTAAATCTTTGAGATGAATTCACATCACAAAGCTTCTTTCTAGTTTTTATCTGAGGATATTTCCTTTGTCACCATAGGCTTCAATGCACTCACAAATATCCCATTGCAGATTCCAAGAAAACGGTGTTAGCAAACTGCTCCATGAAAAGAAAGGTGTAACTCTGTGAGATGAATTCACACATCAGAAAGCAGTTTCTCAGAAAGCTTCTTTCTAGTTTTTATCTGAGGATATTTCCTTTGTCAATATAGGATTCAAGCACCCCAAATATAATATTGCAGATTCCACAAAACAGTCTTATCACACTGCTCAATGAAAAGAACGGTGTATCTCTGTAAGATGAATTCACAAATCACAGAGCAGTTTCTCAGAAAGCTTCTCTCTAGTTTTTATTTGAGGATATTTCCTTTGTCACTAAAGAACTCAATGTGCTCCTAAATATCCTACCTCTGATTCCATGAAAACAGTGTTATCAAACTGCTCAATGAAAAGAATGGTGTAACATTGTAAGATGAATTCACACATTGCAAAGCAGTTTCTCAGAAAGCTTCTTTCTAGTTTTTTCTGAGGGTATTTCCTCTGTCATCATAGGCTTCAATGCAATCCAAAATACCCTTCTGAAATTCACCATAAACAGTGTTATCAAACTGCTCAATGAAAAGAACGGTGTATCTCTGTAAGATGAATTCACAAATTAGAAAAATTTTCTCAGAAACTATCTTCCTAGTTTTTTCTGAGGATTCTTCTCTGAAATATCTCATTGCAGATTCCAAGAAAACGGTGTACATCTGTGAGATGAATTCACAAATCAGAAAGGAGTTTCTCAGAAACCTTCTTTCTAGGTTTTCTCTAAGGCTATATCCTTTGTCACCATCAGATTCAATGCGCACTCAAAATGTCACATTGTGGATTCCAAGAAAACAGTGTTAGCAAACTGCTCTATGAAGGAACAGTGTAACCCTTTGAGATAAATTCACACATCACTAAGCAGTTTCTCAGAAAGCTTCTTTCTAGTTTTTATCTGAGGTATTTCCTGTTAATCCATCGGCCTCAACACGCTCAGGAACATCCCTTTGCAGATTCCACGAAAACAGTGTTAGCAAACTGCTCCATGAAAAGAATGGTGTAAATCTTTGAGATGAATTCACACATCACAAAGCAGTTTCTCAGAAAGCTTCTTTTTAGTTTTTGTCTGAGGATATTTCCTCTGTCACCTTAGGCTTCAATGTGATCCAAATATCCATTCTCAGATTCCCCAAAACAGTGCTACCAAACTGCTCCATGAAAAGAATGGTGTAACTCTCTGAGATGAATTCACACATCACACAGCAGTTTCTCAGAAATCTTTTTCTAGTTTTTAACTGAGGATATTTCTGTTGACAATATATGCTTCAATGTGGTCCAGTATGCCTACTCAGATTCAACAAAAACAGTGCTACCAAACTGCTCCATGAAAGGAGTGGTGTAACTCTGTTAGTTGAATTCACGCATCACAAGGCCGTTTCACAGAAAGCTTCTATCTGAGGATATTTCCTTTGTCACCATAGGCTTCAATGCACTCACAAATATCCCATTGCAGATTCCACAAAAGTGTTAGCAAACCGCTCCATGAAAAGAAAGGTGTTACTCTGTGAGATGAAATCAGGAATCACAAAGCAGTTTCTCAGAAAGTTTCTTCATATTTTTATCTGAGGAAATTTCTTTTTCATCATAGGCCTCAAATCGCTCACAAATATCCTCTGTGTATTCCATGAAAATAGTGTTAGCATACTGCTCCATGAAAAGAAAGGTGTTACTCTGTGAGATGAATTCACACATTGCATTGCAATATCTCAGAAAGACCCTTTCTATTTTTTTATCTGAGGATATTTCTTTTGTCACCATAGGCTTCAATGCACTCACAAATATCCCATTGTATATTCCTGGAAAACAGTGTTATCAAAGTGGTACATGAAAAGAATCATGTAACTCTATGAGATGAATTAGCACATCACAAAGTGCTTTCTCAGAGAGCTTCCTTCTAGTTTTTATATGAGGATATTTCCTTTGTCAAATTACACTTCAAAACGCTCTGCAATATCCCATTGCAGATTCCAAGAAAACAGAGTTAGCAAACTGCTCAATGAAAAGAACACTGCAACGCTGTGAGACGAATTCACACATTGCATTGCAATATCTCAGAAAGACCCTTTCTATTTTTTTATCTGAGGAAATTTCTTTTTCATCATAGGCCTCAAATCGCTCACAAATATCCCTCTGTGTATTCCATGAAAATAGTGTTAGCATACTGCTCCATGAAAAGAAAGGTGTAAAACAGTTTCTCAGAAAGCTTCTTTCTAGTTTTTATCTGAGGATATTTCCTTTTTCAACTTAGGCTTCAATGCGATCCAAAATGTCCCTTCTCAGATTCCCCAAAACAAGCCTACCAAACTGCTCCATGAGAAGAATGGTGTAATTCTGTGAGATGAATTCACACATTGCATTGCAATATCTCAGAAAGACCCTTTCTATTTTTTTATCTGAGGATATTTCCTTTTCACCAGAGGCCTCAACTGGCTCCCAAATATCCCATTGTATATTCCTGGAAAACAGTGTTAGCAAACTGCTCCATGAAAAGAAAGGTGTTACTCTGTGAGATGAAGTCACACATCACAAAGCTTCTTTCTAGTTTTTAACTGAGGATATTTCCTTTTTCAACTTAGGCTTCAATGTGATCCAAATATCCATTCTCAGATTCCCCAAAACAGTGCTACCAAACTGCTCCATGAAGAAAACGGTGTTAGCAAACTGCTCCATGAGAAGAATGGTGTAATTCTGTGAGATGAATTCACACATCAAAATGCTGTTTCTCAGAAATCTTCTTTCTAGTTTTTATCTGAGGATATTTCCTTTTCACATATTCCTCAAAGTGCTCCCAAATATCCCATTGCAGATTCCATGAAGAAAGGGTTAACAAACAGATCCATGAAATGAAAAGGTGTAAATCTGTGAGATGAAATCAGGAATCACAAAGCAGTTTCTCAAAACTCTTCTTTTGGTTTTTATCTAAGGATATTTCTTTTGTCACCATAGGCTTCAATGTGTTTCCAAATATCCTATTCCAGATTCCACAAAACAGAGTTAACAAACTGCTCCATGAAAATTTTCATGTATCACTGTTAGATGAATGCACACATAACAAAGGAGATTCTCAGGAAGATTCGTTTTGTGTTTATCTGAGTATCTGCCCTGTGTCACCATAGGATTCAATGAGCTCCCAGATATCCCATTGAAGATTCCACGAAACCAGTGTTATCAACCAGCACAATGAAAAGAAAGGTCTAACTCTGTAAGATGTTTTCATGCATAAGAAAGCAGTTTCTCAGAAATCGTCTTCCTAGTTTTTATCTGAGGATATTTCACTTTTACTATAGGCCTCAATGGGCCCCAAATATCCTTTCACAGATTCCACAAAAGCAGTATTATTGAACTGCTCAGTGAAAAGAAAAGTGTAACCCTGGGGATGAATTCACACATCACAAAGCTTCTTTCTAGTTTTGTCTAAGGATATTTCCTTTGACACCATAGGCTTCAATGCACTCACAAATATCCCATTGTATATTCCTGGAAAACAGTGTTATCAAACTACTCAATGAAAATAATGGTGTAACTCTGTGAGATGAAGTCACACATCACAAAGCAGTTTCTCAGAAAGCTTCTGATTAGTTATTATTGAGGATACTTCCTTTTCACCATAGGCCTCAATGCTTTCCCAAATACGGCTTTGCAGATTCCACGAAAACAGTAGTAACAAACTGCTCAATGAAAACAATGGTGTAACTCTGTGAGATGAATTCACACATCAAAAGCAGTTTCTCAGAAAGCTTCTTTCAAGTTTTTATCTGAGCATATTTCTTTTTCACTATACGCTCCAAAGCCCTCCAAAATATCCTTCTCAGATTCCCCAAAAACAGTGTTATCAAACTGCTCAATAAAAGAATGGTGTAACTCTGTGAAACGAATTCACACATCAAAAGCAGTTTCTCAAAGAGCTTCTCTATAGTTTTTATCTGAGGATATTTCCTTTTCACTGTAGTCCTCAATGTGCTCCTTAATATCCCATTGCAGATTCCACGAAAACAGTTTTAGCACACTTCTCCAGGAAAAGAAATATGTAGCTCTGTGAGATGAATTCACATCACAAAGCAGTTTCTCAGAAAGCTTCTTACTAATTTTTTTGAAGATATTTCCTTTGTCACTGTAGGCTTCAATGCACTCAAACATGTCTCATTGCAGACCCTACGAAGACAGTGCTATCAAACAGCTCAAAGAAAAGCATGATGTAGCTCTGTGAGATGAATTCACCCATCACAAGCAGTTTCTCAGAATGCTTCTTTCGACTTTTTATCTGAAGTTACTTCCTTCTTCACAATAGGCCTCAATGCGCTCCAAAATATCCCTTTGCAGATTCCATGTAAACAGTGTTAGCAAGCTACTCCATGAAAAGAAAGGTGTAACTCTGTGAAATGAATTCACATCACAAAAAACTTCCTCTGAAAGCCTCTTTCTAGTTTTTATCTGAGGATATTTCACTTTTACTATAGGCCTCAATGCTTTCCCAAATATGGCTTTGCAGATTCCACAAAACAGTCTTATCACACTGCTCAATGAAAACAATGGTGTAACTCTGTGAAACGAATTCACACATCAGAAAGCAGTTTCACTGAAAGATTCTTTGTGATTTTTATCTGAGGATATTTCCTTTGTCACCATAGGCATCAATTTGATAGAAAATATCCCTTTCAGATTCCCAAAAACAGTATTACCAAACTGATCCATGAAAAAAGCTGTATCTCTGTGAGATGAATTCACAAATTAGAAAAATTTTCTCAGAAACTATCTTCCTAGTTTTTTCTGAGGATTCTTCTCTGAAATATCTCATTGCAGATTCCAAGAAAACAGTGTTAACAATCTGCTCAATGAAAAGAACAGTGTAACTCTGTGAAATGAATTCACACATCACAAAGCAGTTTCTCAGAAAGCTTCTTTTTAGTTTTTGTCTGAGGATATTTCCTTTTCACCAGAGGCCTCAACTGGCTCCCAAATATCCCTTTGCAGATTCCACGAAAACAGTGTTAACAATCTGCTCAATGAAAAGAATGGTGTAACTCTGTGAGATGAATTCACACATCAAAAGCAGTTTCTCAGAAAGCTTCTTTCTAGTTTTTATCTGAGGATATTTCCTTTTCACTGTAGTCCTCAATGTGCTCCTAAATATCCTACCTCTGATTCCATGAAAACAGTGTTATCAAACTGCTCAATGAAAAGAATGGTGTAACTCTGTGAGATGAATTCACATCACACAGCAGTTTCTCAGAAAGCCTCTTTCTAGTTTTTTCTGAGGATTCTTCTCTGAAATATCTCATTGCAGATTCCAAGAAAACGGTGTACATCTGTGAGATGAATTCACATCACAAAAACTTCCTCTGAAAGCCTCTTTCTAGTTTTTAACTGAGGATATTTCCTTTGTCACTAAAGAACTCAATGTGCTCCTTAATATCCCATTGCAGATTCCACGAAAACAGTTTTAGCACACTTCTCCAGGAAAAGAAATATGTAGCTCTGTGAGATGAATTCACACATCACAAAGCAGTTTCTCAGAAAGCTTCTTACTAATTTTTTGGAAGATATTTCCTTTGTCACTGTAGGCTTCAATGCACTCAAACATGTCTCATTGCAGACCCTACGAAGACAGTGCTATCAAACAGCTCAAAGAAAAGCATGATGTAGCTCTGTGAGATGAATTCACATCACAAAGCAGTTTCTCAGAAAGCCTCTTTCTAGTTTTTATATGAGGATATTTCCTCTGTCATCATAGGCTTCAATGCAATCCAAAATACCCTTCTGAAATTCACCATAAACAGTGTTATCAAACTGCTCAATAAAAGAATGGTGTAACTCTGTTAGTTGAATTCACGCATCACAAGGCCGTTTCACAGAAAGCTTCTATCTGAGGATATTTCCTTTTCACCAGAGGCCTCAACTGGCTCCCAAATATCCCTTTGCAGATTCCATGTAAACAGTGTTAGCAAGCTACTCCATGAAAAGAAAGGTGTAACTCTGTGAAATGAATTCACATCACAAAAAACTTCCTCTGAAAGCCTCTTTCTGGTTTTTATCTGATTGTATTTCCTTAGTCACCACAGCTTTCAATGCATTCCAAAATATGCCTTCTCAGATTCCCCAAAAACAGTGTAATCAAACAGATCTAAGAAAAGAGTCACGTAACTCTGTGAGATGAATTCACAAATTAGAAAAATTTTCTCAGAAACTATCTTCCTAGTTTTTTCTGAGGATATTTCCTTTGTCAAATTACACTTCAAAACGCTCTGCAATATCCCATTGCAGATTCCAAGAAAACAGTGTTAACAATCTGCTCAATGAAAAGAACAGTGTAACTCTGTGAAATGAATTCACACATCACAAAGCAGTTTCTCAGAAAGCTTCTTTTTGGTTTTTCTATGAGGATATATCCTTCGTCAACAGAGTCTTCATTGACCTCCCAAATATCCTATTGCAGTTTCCAAGAGAAAAGCGTTAGCAAACTTCTCAATGAAAAGAATGGTGTAACTCTCTGAGATGAATTCACAAATCAGAAAGGAGTTTCTCAGAAAGCTTCTTTCTAGTTTTTTCTGAGGATTCTTCTCTGAAATATCTCATTGCAGATTCCACAAAACAGTCTTATCACACTGCTCAATGAAAAGAATGGTGTAAATCTTTGAGATGAATTCACAAATTAGAAAAATTTTCTCAGAAACTATCTTCCTAGTTTTTTCTGAGGATATTTCCTTTGTCAATATAGGATTCAAGCACCCCAAATATAATATTGCAGATTCCACAAAACAGTCTTATCACACTGCTCAATGAAAAGAACGGTGTATCTCTGTAAGATGAATTCACAAATCAGAAAGGAGTTTCTCAGAAAGCTTCTCTCTAGTTTTTATTTGAGGATATTTCCTTTGTCACTAAAGAACTCAATGTGCTCCTAAATATCCTACCTCTGATTCCATGAAAACAGTGTTATCAAACTGCTCAATGAAAAGAATGGTGTAACATTGTAAGATGAATTCACACATCAAAAGCAGTTTCTCAGAAAGCTTCTTTCTAGTTTTAATCTGAGGATATTTCCTTTGTCACCATAGGCATCAATTTGATAGAAAATATCCCTTTCAGATTTCCCAAAAACAGTATTACCAAACTGATCCATGAAAAAAGCTGTATCTCTGTGAGATGAATTCACAAATCACAGAGCAGTTTCTCAGAAACCTTCTTTCTAGGTTTTCTCTAAGGCTATATCCTTTGTCACCATCAGATTCAATGCGCACTCAAAATGTCACATTGTGGATTCCAAGAAAACAGAGTTAGCAAACTGCTCCATGAAGAAAACGGTGTTAGCAAACTGCTCAATGAAAAGAACAGTGTAACTCTGTGAGATGAATTCACACATCACAAAGCAGTTTCTCAGAAAGCTTCTTTCTAGTTTTTATCTGAGGATATTTCCTTTTCACTGTAGTCCTCAATGTGCTCCTTAATATCCCATTGCAGATTCCACGAAAACAGTCTTAGCAAACTGCTCCATGAAGAAAACGGTGTTAGCAAACTGCTCAATGAAAAGAACGGTGTATCTCTGTAAGATGAATTCACAAATCACAGAGCAGTTTCTCAGAAAGCTTCTCTCTAGTTTTTATTTGAGGATATTTCCTTTGTCACTAAAGAACTCAATGTGCTCCTAAATATCCTACCTCTGATTCCATGAAAACAGTGTTATCAAACTGCTCAATGAAAAGAATGGTGTAACATTGTAAGATGAATTCACACATTGCAAAGCAGTTTCTCAGAAAGCCTCTTTCTAGTTTTAATCTGAGGATATTTCCTTTGTCACCATAGGCATCAATTTGATAGAAAATATCCCTTTCAGATTTCCCAAAAACAGTATTACCAAACTGATCCATGAAAAAAGCTGTATCTCTGTGAGATGAATTCACAAATCAGAAAGGAGTTTCTCAGAAACCTTCTTTCTAGGTTTTCTCTAAGGCTATATCCTTTGTCACCATCAGATTCAATGCGCACTCAAAATGTCACATTGTGGATTCCAAGAAAACAGAGTTAGCAAACTGCTCCATGAAGAAAACGGTGTTAGCAAACTGCTCAATGAAAAGAACACTGCAACGCTGTGAGACGAATTCACACATTGCAAAGCAGTTTCTCAGAAAGCTTCTTTCTAGTTTTTATCTGAGGATATTTCCTTTTCACATATTCCTCAAAGTGCTCCCAAATATCCCATTGCAGATTCCACGAAAACAGTCTTAGCAAACTGCTCCATGAAGAAAACGGTGTTAGCAAACTGCTCAATGAAAAGAACGGTGTATCTCTGTAAGATGAATTCACAAATCACAGAGCAGTTTCTCAGAAAGCTTCTTTTTAGTTTTTGTCTGAGGATATTTCCTTTGTCACTAAAGAACTCAATGTGCTCCTAAATATCCTACCTCTGATTCCATGAAAACAGTGTTATCAAACTGCTCAATGAAAAGAATGGTGTAACATTGTAAGATGAATTCACACATTGCAAAGCAGTTTCTCAGAAAGCCTCTTTCTAGTTTTAATCTGAGGATATTTCCTTTGTCACCATAGGCATCAATTTGATAGAAAATATCCCTTTCAGATTTCCCAAAACAGTATTACCAAACTGATCCATGAAAAAAGCTGTATCTCTGTGAGATGAATTCACAAATCAGAAAGGAGTTTCTCAGAAACCTTCTTTCTAGGTTTTCTAAGGCTATATCCTTTGTCACCATCAGATTCAATGCGCACTCAAAATGTCACATTGTGGATTCCAAGAAAACGGTGTTAGCAAACTGCTCCATGAAAGGAGTGGTGTAACTCTGTGAGATGAATTCACACATCACTAAGCAGTTTCTCAGAAAGCTTCTTTCTAGTTTTTATCTGAGGTATTTCCTGTTAATCCATCGGCCTCAATACGCTCAGGAACATCCTTTGCAGATTCCACGAAAACAGTCTTAGCAAACTGCTCCATGAAAAGAAAGGTGTTACTCTGTGAGATGAATTCACACATCACAAAGCAGTTTCTCAGAAAGCTTCTTTTTAGTTTTTGTCTGAGGATATTTCCTCTGTCACCTTAGGCTTCAATGCAATCCAAAATACCCTTCTGAAATTCACCATAAACAGTGTTATCAAACTGCTCAATGAAAAGAATGGTGTAACTCTCTGAGATGAATTCACACATCACACAGCAGTTTCTCAGAAATCGTCTTCCTAGTTTTTATCTGAGGATATTTCTGTTGACAATATATGCTTCAATGTGGTCCAGTATGCCTACTCAGATTCAACAAAAACAGTGCTACCAAACTGCTCCATGAAAGGAGTGGTGTAACTCTGTTAGTTGAATTCACGCATCACAAGGCCGTTTCACAGAAAGCTTCTATCTGAGGATATTTCCTTTTCACCAGAGGCCTCAACTGGCTCCCAAATATCCCTTTGCAGATTCCACAAAAGTGTTAGCAAACCGCTCCATGAAAAGAAAGGTGTTACTCTGTGAGATGAATTCACAAATCACAGAGCAGTTTCTCAGAAAGCTTCTTTCTAGTTTTTTCTGAGGGTATTTCCTCTGTCATCATAGGCTTCAATGCAATCCAAAATACCCTTCTGAAATTCACCATAAACAGTGTTATCAAACTGCTCAATGAAAAGAATGGTGTAACTCTGTGAGATGAAATCAGGAATCACAAAGCAGTTTCTCAGAAATCTTTTTCTAGTTTTTATATGAGGATATTTCCTTTTCACATATTCCTCAAAGTGCTCCCAAATATCCCATTGCAGATTCCAAGAAAACGGTGTACATCTGTGAGATGAATTCACAAATCAGAAAGGAGTTTCTCAGAAACCTTCTTTCTAGGTTTTCTAAGGCTATATCCTTTGTCACCATCAGATTCAATGCGCACTCAAAATGTCACATTGTGGATTCCAAGAAAACAGTGTTAGCAAACTGCTCAATGAAAAGAACACTGCAACGCTGTGAGACGAATTCACACATTGCATTGCAATATCTCAGAAAGACCCTTTCTATTTTTTTATCTGAGGATATTTCCTTTTCACCAGAGGCCTCAACTGGCTCCCAAATATCCCTTTGCAGATTCCACGAAAACAGTGTTAGCAAACTGCTCCATGAAAAGAATGGTGTAAATCTTTGAGATGAATTCACATCACAAAGCAGTTTCTCAGAAAGTTTCTTCATATTTTTATCTGAGGATATTTCCTTTTTCAACTTAGGCTTCAATGCGATCCAAAATGTCCCTTCTCAGATTCCCCAAAACAAGCCTACCAAACTGCTCCATGAGAAGAATGGTGTAACTCTGTGAGATGAATTCACACATCAAAATGCTGTTTCTCAGAAATCTTCTTTCTAGTTTTTATCTGAGGATATTTCCTTTTCACATATTCCTCAAAGTGCTCCCAAATATCCCATTGCAGATTCCATGAAGAAAGGGTTAACAAACAGATCCATGAAATGAAAAGGTGTAAATCTGTGAGATGAAATCAGGAATCACAAAGCAGTTTCTCAAAACTCTTCTTTTGGTTTTTATCTAAGGATATTTCTTTTGTCACCATAGGCTTCAATGTGTTTCCAAATATCCTATTCCAGATTCCACAAAACAGAGTTAACAAACTGCTCCATGAAAATTTTCATGTATCACTGTTAGATGAATGCACACATAACAAAGGAGATTCTCAGGAAGATTCGTTTTGTGTTTATCTGAGTATCTGCCCTGTGTCACCATAGGATTCAATGAGCTCCCAGATATCCCATTGAAGATTCCACGAAACCAGTGTTATCAACCAGCACAATGAAAAGAAAGGTCTAACTCTGTAAGATGTTTTCATGCATAAGAAAGCAGTTTCTCAGAAATCTTCTTTCTAGTTTTTATCTGAGGATATTTCACTTTTACTATAGGCCTCAATGGGCCCCAAATATCCTTTCACAGATTCCACAAAAGCAGTATTATTGAACTGCTCAGTGAAAAGAAAAGTGTAACCCTGGGGATGAATTCACACATCACAAAGCTTCTTTCTAGTTTTGTCTAAGGATATTTCCTTTGACACCATAGGCTTCAATGCACTCACAAATATCCCATTGTATATTCCTGGAAAACAGTGTTATCAAACTACTCAATGAAAATAATGGTGTAACTCTGTGAGATGAAGTCACACATCACAAAGCAGTTTCTCAGAAAGCTTCTGATTAGTTATTATTGAGGATACTTCCTTTTCACCATAGGCCTCAATGCTTTCCCAAATATGGCTTTGCAGATTCCACGAAAACAGTAGTAACAAACTGCTCAATGAAAACAATGGTGTAACTCTGTGAGATGAATTCACACATCAAAAGCAGTTTCTCAGAAAGCTTCTTTCAAGTTTTTATCTGAGCATATTTCTTTTTCACTATACGCTCAAAGCCCTCCAAAATATCCTTCTCAGATTCCCCAAAACAGTGTTATCAAACTGCTCAATAAAAGAATGGTGTAACTCTGTGAAACGAATTCACACATCAAAAGCAGTTTCTCAGAAAGCTTCTTTCAAGTTTTTATCTGAGCATATTTCTTTTTCACTATACGCTCCAAAGCCCTCCAAAATATCCCTTCTCAGATTCCCCAAAACAGTGTTATCAAACTGCTCAATAAAAGAATGGTGTAACTCTGTGAAACGAATTCACACATCAAAAGCAGTTTCTCAAAGAGCTTCTCTATAGTTTTTATCTGAGGATATTTCCTTTTCACTGTAGTCCTCAATGTGCTCCTTAATATCCCATTGCAGATTCCACGAAAACAGTTTTAGCACACTTCTCCAGGAAAAGAAATATGTAGCTCTGTGAGATGAATTCACACATCACAAAGCAGTTTCTCAGAAAGCTTCTTACTAATTTTTTTGAAGATATTTCCTTTGTCACTGTAGGCTTCAATGCACTCAAACATGTCTCATTGCAGACCCTACGAAGACAGTGCTATCAAACAGCTCAAAGAAAAGCATGATGTAGCTCTGTGAGATGAATTCACCCATCACAAGCAGTTTCTCAGAATGCTTCTTTCGACTTTTTATCTGAAGTTACTTCCTTCTTCACAATAGGCCTCAATGCGCTCCAAAATATCCCTTTGCAGATTCCATGTAAACAGTGTTAGCAAGCTACTCCATGAAAAGAAAGGTGTAACTCTGTGAAATGAATTCACATCACAAAAAACTTCCTCTGAAAGCCTCTTTCTAGTTTTAATCTGAGGATATTTCCTTTGTCACCATAGGCTTCAATGCACTCACAAATATCCCATTGCAGATTCCAAGAAAACAGTGTTATCAAACTGCTCAATGAAAAGAACAGTGTAACTCTGTGAGATGAATTCACAAATTAGAAAAATTTTCTCAGAAACTATCTTCCTAGTTTTTTCTGAGGATTCTTCTCTGAAATATCTCATTGCAGATTCCAAGAAAACAGTGTTAACAATCTGCTCAATGAAAAGAACAGTGTAACTCTGTGAAATGAATTCACACATCACAAAGCAGTTTCTCAGAAAGCTTCTTTTGGTTTTTCTATGAGGATATATCCTTCGTCAACAGAGTCTTCATTGACCTCCCAAATATCCTATTGCAGTTTCCAAGAGAAAAGCGTTAGCAAACTTCTCAATGAAAAGAATGGTGTAAATCTTTGAGATGAATTCACACATCAGAAAGCAGTTTCACTGAAAGATTCTTTGTGATTTTTATCTGAGGATATTTCCTTTGTCAATATAGGATTCAAGCACCCCAAATATAATATTGCAGATTCCACAAAACAGTCTTATCACACTGCTCAATGAAAAGAACGGTGTATCTCTGTAAGATGAATTCACAAATCACAGAGCAGTTTCTCAGAAAGCTTCTCTCTAGTTTTTATTTGAGGATATTTCCTTTGTCACTAAAGAACTCAATGTGCTCCTAAATATCCTACCTCTGATTCCATGAAAACAGTGTTATCAAACTGCTCAATGAAAAGAATGGTGTAACATTGTAAGATGAATTCACACATTGCAAAGCAGTTTCTCAGAAAGCCTCTTTCTAGTTTTAATCTGAGGATATTTCCTTTGTCACCATAGGCATCAATTTGATAGAAAATATCCCTTTCAGATTTCCCAAAACAGTATTACCAAACTGATCCATGAAAAAAGCTGTATCTCTGTGAGATGAATTCACAAATCAGAAAGGAGTTTCTCAGAAACCTTCTTTCTAGGTTTTCTCTAAGGCTATATCCTTTGTCACCATCAGATTCAATGCGCACTCAAAATGTCACATTGTGGATTCCAAGAAAACGGTGTTAGCAAACTGCTCCATGAAGAAAACGGTGTTAGCAAACTGCTCTATGAAGGAACAGTGTAACCCTTTGAGATAAATTCACACATCACTAAGCAGTTTCTCAGAAAGCTTCTTTCTAGTTTTTATCTGAGGTATTTCCTGTTAATCCATCGGCCTCAATACGCTCAGGAACATCCCTTTGCAGATTCCACAAAACAGTCTTATCACACTGCTCAATGAAAAGAACGGTGTATCTCTGTAAGATGAATTCACACATCACAAAGCAGTTTCTCAGAAAGCTTCTTTTTAGTTTTTGTCTGAGGATATTTCCTCTGTCACCTTAGGCTTCAATGTGATCCAAATATCCATTCTCAGATTCCCCAAAACAGTGCTACCAAACTGCTCCATGAAAAGAATGGTGTAACTCTCTGAGATGAATTCACACATCACACAGCAGTTTCTCAGAAATCTTTTTCTAGTTTTTAACTGAGGATATTTCTGTTGACAATATATGCTTCAATGTGGTCCAGTATGCCTACTCAGATTCAACAAAAACAGTGCTACCAAACTGCTCCATGAAAGGAGTGGTGTAACTCTGTTAGTTGAATTCACGCATCACAAGGCCGTTTCACAGAAAGCTTCTATCTGAGGATATTTCCTTTTCACCAGAGGCCTCAACTGGCTCCCAAATATCCCTTTGCAGATTCCACAAAAGTGTTAGCAAACCGCTCCATGAAAAGAAAGGTGTTACTCTGTGAGATGAATACACGAATCACAAGGAAGTTTCTCAGAAAGCTTCTTTCTAGTTTTTTCTGAGGGTATTTCCTCTGTCATCATAGGCTTCAATGCAATCCAAAATACCCTTCTGAAATTCACCATAAACAGTGTTATCAAAGTGGTACATGAAAAGAATCATGTAACTCTATGAGATGAATTAGCACATCACAAAGTGCTTTCTCAGAGAGCTTCCTTCTAGTTTTTATATGAGGATATTTCCTTTGTCAAATTACACTTCAAAACGCTCTGCAATATCCCATTGCAGATTCCAAGAAAACAGAGTTAGCAAACTGCTCAATGAAAAGAACACTGCAACGCTGTGAGACGAATTCACACATTGCATTGCAATATCTCAGAAAGACCCTTTCTATTTTTTTATCTGAGGAAATTTCTTTTTCATCATAGGCCTCAAATCGCTCACAAATATCCCATTGTATATTCCTGGAAAACAGTGTTATCAAACTGCTCAATGAAAACAATGGTGTAACTCTGTGAAACGAATTCACACATCAAAAGCAGTTTCTCAGAAAGTTTCTTCATATTTTTATCTGAGGATATTTCCTTTTTCAACTTAGGCTTCAATGCGATCCAAAATGTCCCTTCTCAGATTCCCCAAAACAAGCCTACCAAACTGCTCCATGAGAAGAATGGTGTAATTCTGTGAGATGAATTCACACATCAAAATGCTGTTTCTCAGAAATCTTCTTTCTAGTTTTTATCTGAGGATATTTCCTTTTCACATATTCCTCAAAGTGCTCCCAAATATCCCATTGCAGATTCCATGAAGAAAGGGTTAACAAACAGATCCATGAAATGAAAAGGTGTAAATCTGTGAGATGAAATCAGGAATCACAAAGCAGTTTCTCAAAACTCTTCTTTTGGTTTTATCTAAGGATATTTCTTTTGTCACCATAGGCTTCAATGTGTTTCCAAATATCCTATTCCAGATTCCACAAAACAGAGTTAACAAACTGCTCCATGAAAATTTTCATGTATCACTGTTAGATGAATGCACACATAACAAAGGAGATTCTCAGGAAGATTCGTTTTGTGTTTATCTGAGTATCTGCCCTGTGTCACCATAGGATTCAATGAGCTCCCAGATATCCCATTGAAGATTCCACGAAAACAGTTTTAGCACACTTCTCCAGGAAAAGAAATATGTAGCTCTGTGAGATGAATTCACATCACAAAGCTTCTTTCTAGTTTTTATCTGAGGATATTTCCTTTTTCAACTTAGGCTTCAATGCACTCACAAATATCCCATTGCAGATTCCACAAAAGTGTTAGCAAACTGCTCAATAAAAGAATGGTGTAACTCTGTGAGATGAATTCACACATCAAAAGCAGTTTCTCAGAAATCGTCTTCCAAGTTTTTATCTGAGGATATTTCACTTTTACTATAGGCCTCAATGGGCCCCAAATATCCTTTCACAGATTCCACAAAACAGAGTTAACAAACTGCTCCATGAGAAGAATGGTGTAACTCTCTGAGATGAATTCACATCACAAAGCTTCTTTCTAGTTTTTATCTGAGGATATTTCCTTTGTCAAATTACACTTCAAAACGCTCTGCAATATCCCATTGCAGATTCCACGAAAACAGTTTTAGCACACTTCTCCAGGAAAAGAAATATGTAGCTCTGTGAGATGAATTCACACATCACAAAGCTTCTTTCTAGTTTTTAACTGAGGATATTTCCTTTTCACATATTCCTCAAAGTGCTCCCAAATATCCCATTGTATATTCCTGGAAAACAGTGTTATCAAACTACTCAATGAAAATAATGGTGTAACTCTGTGAGATGAAGTCACACATCACAAAGCAGTTTCTCAGAAAGCTTCTTTCTAGTTTTAATCTGAGGATATTTCCTTTGTCAATATAGGATTCAAGCACCCCAAATATAATATTGCAGATTCCACGAAAACAGTTTTAGCAAACTTCTCCAGGAAAAGAAATATGTAGCTCTGTGAGATGAATTCACACATCACAAAGCTTCTTTCTAGTTTTAATCTGAGGATATTTCCTTTTCACATATTCCTCAAAGTGCTCCCAAATATCCCATTGTATATTCCTGGAAAACAGTGTTATCAAACTACTCAATGAAAATAATGGTGTAACTCTGTGAGATGAAGTCACACATCACAAAGCAGTTTCTCAGAAAGCTTCTGATTAGTTATTATTGAGGATACTTCCTTTTCACCATAGGCCTCAATGCTTTCCCAAATACGGCTTTGCAGATTCCACGAAAACAGTAGTAACAAACTGCTCAATGAAAACAATGGTGTAACTCTGTGAGATGAATTCACACATCAAAAGCAGTTTCTCAGAAAGCTTCTTTCAAGTTTTTATCTGAGCATATTTCTTTTTCACTATACGCTCCAAAGCCCTCCAAAATATCCCTTCTCAGATTCCCCAAAAACAGTGTTATCAAACTGCTCAATAAAAGAATGGTGTAACTCTGTGAAACGAATTCACACATCAAAAGCAGTTTCTCAAAGAGCTTCTATAGTTTTTATCTGAGGATATTTCCTTTTCACTGTAGTCCTCAATGTGCTCCTTAATATCCCATTGCAGATTCCACGAAAACAGTTTTAGCAAACTTCTCCAGGAAAAGAAATATGTAGCTCTGTGAGATGAATTCACACATCACAAAGCAGTTTCTCAGAAAGCTTCTTACTAATTTTTTGAAGATATTTCCTTTGTCACTAAAGAACTCAATGTGCTCCTTAATATCCCATTGCAGATTCCATGTAAACAGTGTTAGCAAGCTACTCCATGAAAAGAAAGGTGTAAAACAGTTTCTCAGAAAGCTTCTTACTAATTTTTTGAAGATATTTCCTTTGTCACTAAAGAACTCAATGTGCTCCTTAATATCCCATTGCAGATTCCAAGAAAACAGTGTTATCAAACTGCTCAATGAAAACAATGGTGTAACTCTGTGAGATGAATTCACCCATCACAAGGCAGTTTCTCAGAATGCTTCTTTCGACTTTTTATCTGAAGTTACTTCCTTCTTCACAATAGGCCTCAATGCGCTCCAAAATATCCCTTTGCAGATTCCACAAAACAGAGTTAACAAACTGCTCCATGAAAAGAAAGGTGTAACTCTGTGAGATGAATTCACACATCACAAAAAACTTCCTCTGAAAGCCTCTTTCTAGTTTTTATCTGAGGATATTTCCTTTGTCACCATAGGCTTCAATGCGATCCAAAATGTCCCTTCTCAGATTCCCCAAAACAGTGTAATCAAACAGATCTAAGAAAAGAGTCACGTAACTCTGTGAGATGAATTCACAAATTAGAAAAATTTTCTCAGAAACTATCTTCCTAGTTTTTTCTGAGGATTCTTCTCTGAAATATCTCATTGCAGATTCCAAGAAAACAGTGTTAACAATCTGCTCAATGAAAAGAACAGTGTAACTCTGTGAGATGAATTCACATCACAAAGCAGTTTCTCAGAAAGCTTCTTTTGGTTTTTCTATGAGGATATATCCTTCGTCAACAGAGTCTTCATTGACCTCCCAAATATCCTATTGCAGTTTCCAAGAGAAAAGCGTTAGCAAACTTCTCAATGAAAAGAATGGTGTAAATCTTTGAGATGAATTCACACATCAGAAAGCAGTTTCACTGAAAGATTCTTTGTGATTTTTATCTGAGGATATTTCCTTTGTCAATATAGGATTCAAGCACCCCAAATATAATATTGCAGATTCCACAAAACAGTCTTATCACACTGCTCAATGAAAAGAACGGTGTATCTCTGTAAGATGAATTCACAAATCAGAAAGGAGTTTCTCAGAAAGCTTCTCTCTAGTTTTTATTTGAGGATATTTCCTTTGTCACTAAAGAACTCAATGTGCTCCTAAATATCCTACCTCTGATTCCATGAAAACAGTGTTATCAAACTGCTCAATGAAAAGAATGGTGTAACATTGTAAGATGAATTCACATCACACAGCAGTTTCTCAGAAAGCTTCTTTTTAGTTTTTGTCTGAGGATATTTCCTCTGTCACCTTAGGCTTCAATGTGATCCAAATATCCATTCTCAGATTCCCCAAAAACAGTATTACCAAACTGATCCATGAAAAAAGCTGTATCTCTGTGAGATGAATTCACAAATTAGAAAAATTTTCTCAGAAACTATCTTCCTAGTTTTTTCTGAGGATTCTTCTCTGAAATATCTCATTGCAGATTCCAAGAAAACGGTGTACATCTGTGAGATGAATTCACAAATCAGAAAGGAGTTTCTCAGAAACCTTCTTTCTAGGTTTTCTCTAAGGCTATATCCTTTGTCACCATCAGATTCAATGCGCACTCAAAATGTCACATTGTGGATTCCAAGAAAACGGTGTTAGCAAACTGCTCTATGAAGGGAACAGTGTAACCCTTTGAGATAAATTCACACATCACTAAGCAGTTTCTCAGAAAGCTTCTTTCTAGTTTTTATCTGAGTGTATTTCCTGTTAATCCATCGGCCTCAATACGCTCAGGAACATCCCTTTGCAGATTCCACGAAAACAGTCTTAGCAAACTGCTCCATGAAAAAAACGGTGTAAATCTGTGAGATGAAGTCACACATCACAAAGCAGTTTCTCAGAAAGCTTCTTTTTAGTTTTTGTCTGAGGATATTTCCTCTGTCACCTTAGGCTTCAATGTGATCCAAATATCCATTCTCAGATTCCCCAAAAACAGTGCTACCAAACTGCTCCATGAAAAGAATGGTGTAACTCTCTGAGATGAATTCACACATCACACAGCAGTTTCTCAGAAATCTTTTTTCTAGTTTTTAACTGAGGATATTTCTGTTGACAATATATGCTTCAATGTGGTCCAGTATGCCTACTCAGATTCAACAAAAACAGTGCTACCAAACTGCTCCATGAAAGGAGTGGTGTAACTCTGTTAGTTGAATTCACGCATCACAAGGCCGTTTCACAGAAAGCTTCTATCTGAGGATATTTCCTTTTTCACCAGAGGCCTCAACTGGCTCCCAAATATCCCTTTGCAGATTCCACAAAAAGTGTTAGCAAACCGCTCCATGAAAAGA
>DAKLCV010001815.1:0-20143 GCA_030247045.1 Colobus guereza
TTTCTTCATATTTTTATCTGAGGATATTTCCTTTTTCAACTTAGGCTTCAATGCTCCAAAATATCCTTCTCAGATTCCCCAAAACAAGCCTACCAAACTGCTCCATGAGAAGAATGGTGGAATTCTGTGAGATGAATTCACACATCAAAATGCTGTTTCTCAGAAATCTTCTTTCTAGTTTTTATCTGAGGATATTTCCTTTTCACATATTCCTCAAAGTGCTCCCAAATATCCCATTGCAGATTCCATGAAAACAGTGTTAGCAAACTGCTCCATGAAATGAAAAGGTGTAAATCTGTGAGATGAAATCAGGAATCACAAAGCAGTTTCTCAAAACTCTTCTTTTGGTTTTATCTAAGGATATTTCTTTTGTCACCATAGGCTTCAATGTGTTTCCAAATATCCTATTCCAGATTCCACAAAACAGAGTTAACAAACTGCTCCATGAAAATTTTCATGTATCACTGTTAGATGAATGCACACATAACAAAGGAGATTCTCAGGAAGATTCGTTTTGTGTTTATCTGAGTATCTGCCCTGTGTCACCATAGGATTCAATGAGCTCCCAGATATCCCATTGAAGATTCCACGAAACCAGTGTTATCAACCAGCACAATGAAAAGAAAGGTCTAACTCTGTAAGATGTTTTCATGCATAAGAAAGCAGTTTCTCAGAAATCGTCTTCCTAGTTTTTATCTGAGGATATTTCACTTTTTACTATAGGCCTCAATGGGCCCCCAAATATCCTTTCACAGATTCCACAAAAGCAGTATTATTGAACTGCTCAGTGAAAAGAAAAGTGTAACTCTGTGAGATGAATTCACATCACAAAGCAGTTTCTCAGAAGCTTCTTTCTAGTTTTGTCTAAGGATATTTCCTTTGTCAACAGAGTCTTCATTGACCTCCCAAATATCCTATTGCAGTTTCCAAGAGAAAAGCGTTAGCAAACTTCTCAATGAAAAGAATGGTGTAAATCTTTGAGATGAATTCACACATCAGAAAGCAGTTTCACTGAAAGATTCTTTGTGATTTTTATCTGAGGATATTTCCTTTGTCAATATAGGATTCAAGCACCCCAAATATAATATTGCAGATTCCACAAAAACAGTCTTATCACACTGCTCAATGAAAAGAACGGTGTATCTCTGTAAGATGAATTCACAAATCACAGAGCAGTTTCTCAGAAAGCTTCTTTCTAGTTTTTATTTGAGGATATTTCCTTTGTCACTAAAGAACTCAATGTGCTCCTAAATATCCTACCTCTGATTCCATGAAAACAGTGTTATCAAACTGCTCAATGAAAAGAATGGTGTAACATTGTAAGATGAATTCACACATCACAAAGCAGTTTCTCAGAAAGCCTCTTTCTAGTTTTAATCTGAGGATATTTCCTTTGTCACCATAGGCATCAATTTGATAGAAAATATCCCTTTCAGATTCCCAAAAACAGTATTACCAAACTGATCCATGAAAAAAGCTGTATCTCTGTGAGATGAATTCACAAATCAGAAAGGAGTTTCTCAGAAACCTTCTTTCTAGGTTTTCTCTAAGGCTATATCCTTTGTCACCATCAGATTCAATGCGCACTCAAAATGTCACATTGTGGATTCCAAGAAAACAGTGTTAGCAAACTGCTCTATGAAGGAACAGTGTAACCCTTTGAGATAAATTCACACATCACAGCAGTTTCTCAGAAAGCTTCTTTCTAGTTTTTATCTGAGATATTTCCTGTTAATCCATCGGCCTCAATACGCTCAGGAACATCCCTTTGCAGATTCCACGAAAACAGTGTTAGCAAACTGCTCCATGAAAAAACGGTGTAAATCTGTGAGATGAATTCACACATCACAAAGCAGTTTCTCAGAAAGCTTCTTTTTAGTTTTGTCTGAGGATATTTCCTCTGTCACCTTAGGCTTCAATGTGATCCAAATATCCATTCTCAGATTCCCCAAAACAGTGCTACCAAACTGCTCCATGAAAAGAATGGTGTAACTCTCTGAGATGAATTCACATCACACAGCAGTTTCTCAGAAATCTTTTTCTAGTTTTTAACTGAGGATATTTCTGTTGACAATATATGCTTCAATGTGGTCCAGTATGCCTACTCAGATTCAACAAAAACAGTGCTACCAAACTGCTCCATGAAAAGAATGGTGTAACTCTGTTAGTTGAATTCACGCATCACAAGGCCGTTTCACAGAAAGCTTCTATCTGAGGATATTTCCTTTTCACCAGAGGCCTCAATGCTCCCAAATATCCCTTTGCAGATTCCACAAAACAGTGTTAGCAAACCGCTCCATGAAAAGAAAGGTGTTACTCTGTGAGATGAATACACGAATCACAAGGAAGTTTCTCAGAAAGCTTCTTTTTAGTTTTATCTGAGGATATTTCTTTTGTCACCATAGGCTTCAATGCAATCCAAAATACCCTTCTGAAATTCACCATAAACAGTGTTATCAAAGTGGTACATGAAAAGAATCATGTAACTCTATGAGATGAATTAGCACATCACAAAGTGCTTTCTCAGAGAGCTTCCTTCTAGTTTTTATATGAGGATATTTCCTTTGTCAAATTACACTTCAAAACGCTCTGCAATATCCCATTGCAGATTCCATGAAAACAGTGTTAGCAAACTGCTCAATGAAAAGAACACTGCAACTGTGAGATGAATTCACACATTGCATTGCAATATCTCAGAAAGACCCTTTCTATTTTTTTATCTGAGGATATTTCTTTTTCATCATAGGCCTCAAATCGCTCACAAATATCCCATTGCAGATTCCACAAAACAGTGTTAGCAAACTGCTCCATGAAAAGAAAGGTGTAAAACAGTTTCTCAGAAAGTTTCTTCATATTTTTATCTGAGGATATTTCCTTTTCAACTTAGGCTTCAATGCGATCCAAAATGTCCCTTCTCAGATTCCCCAAAACAAGCCTACCAAACTGCTCCATGAGAAGAATGGTGGAATTCTGTGAGATGAATTCACACATCAAAATGCTGTTTCTCAGAAATCTTCTTTCTAGTTTTTATCTGAGGATATTTCCTTTTCACATATTCCTCAAAGTGCTCCCAAATATCCCATTGCAGATTCCATGAAGAAAGGGTTAACAAACAGATCCATGAAATGAAAAGGTGTAAATCTGTGAGATGAATTCACATCACAAAGCAGTTTCTCAAAACTCTTCTTTTGGTTTTTATCTAAGGATATTTCTTTTGTCACCATAGGCTTCAATGTGTTTCCAAATATCCTATTCCAGATTCCACAAAACAGAGTTAACAAACTGCTCCATGAAAATTTTCATGTATCACTGTTAGATGAATGCACACATAACAAAGGAGATTCTCAGGAAGATTCGTTTTGTGTTTATCTGAGTATCTGCCCTGTGTCACCATAGGATTCAATGAGCTCCCAGATATCCCATTGAAGATTCCACGAAACCAGTGTTATCAACCAGCACAATGAAAAGAAAGGTCTAACTCTGTAAGATGTTTTCATGCATAAGAAAGCAGTTTCTCAGAAATCGTCTTCCTAGTTTTTATCTGAGGATATTTCACTTTTTACTATAGGCCTCAATGCTCCAAAATATCCCTTCTCAGATTCCACAAAAGCAGTATTATTGAACTGCTCAGTGAAAAGAAAAGTGTAACCCTGGGGATGAATTCACACATCACAAAGCTTCTTTCTAGTTTTGTCTAAGGATATTTCCTTTGACACCATAGGCTTCAATGCACTCACAAATATCCCATTGTATATTCCTGGAAAACAGTGTTATCAAACTACTCAATGAAAATAATGGTGTAACTCTGTGAGATGAATTCACACATCACAAAGCAGTTTCTCAGAAAGCTTCTTTTAGTTTTATCTGAGGATATTTCCTTTTCACATAGGCCTCAATGCTTTCCCAAATATCCTTTGCAGATTCCACGAAAACAGTGTTACAAACTGCTCAATGAAAAGAACAGTGTAACTCTGTGAGATGAATTCACATCAAAAGCAGTTTCTCAGAAAGCTTCTTTCAAGTTTTATCTGAGCATATTTCTTTTTCACTATACGCTCAAAGCCCTCCAAAATATCCTTCTCAGATTCCCAAAACAGTGTTATCAAACTGCTCAATAAAAGAATGGTGTAACTCTGTGAAACGAATTCACACATCAAAAGCAGTTTCTCAAAGCTTCTCTATAGTTTTTATCTGAGGATATTTCCTTTTCACTGTAGTCCTCAATGTGCTCCTTAATATCCCATTGCAGATTCCACGAAAACAGTTTTAGCACACTTCTCCAGGAAAAGAAATATGTAGCTCTGTGAGATGAATTCACACATCACAAAGCAGTTTCTCAGAAAGCTTCTTACTAATTTTTTGGAAGATATTTCCTTTGTCACTGTAGGCTTCAATGCACTCAAACATGTCTCATTGCAGACCCTACGAAGACAGTGCTATCAAACAGCTCAAAGAAAAGCATGATGTAGCTCTGTGAGATGAATTCACCCATCACAAGCAGTTTCTCAGAATGCTTCTTTCGACTTTTTATCTGAAGTTACTTCCTTCTTCACAATAGGCCTCAATGCGCTCCAAAATATCCCTTTGCAGATTCCATGTAAACAGTGTTAGCAAACTGCTCCATGAAAAGAAAGGTGTAACTCTGTGAGATGAATTCACATCACAAAGCAGTTTCTCAGAAAGCCTCTTTCTGGTTTTATCTGAGGATATTTCCTTGTCACCACAGCTTTCAATGCATTCCAAAATATGCCTTCTCAGATTCCACAAAACAGTGTAATCAAACAGATCTAAGAAAAGAGTCACGTAACTCTGTGAGATGAATTCACAAATTAGAAAAATTTTCTCAGAAACTATCTTCTAGTTTTTTCTGAGGATTCTTCTCTGAAATATCTCATTGCAGATTCCAAGAAAACAGTGTTAACAATCTGCTCAATGAAAAGAACAGTGTAACTCTGTGAAATGAATTCACATCACAAAGCAGTTTCTCAGAAAGCTTCTTTTGGTTTTTCTATGAGGATATATCCTTCGTCAACAGAGTCTTCATTGACCTCCCAAATATCCTATTGCAGTTTCCAAGAGAAAAGCGTTAGCAAACTTCTCAATGAAAAGAATGGTGTAAATCTTTGAGATGAATTCACACATCAGAAAGCAGTTTCACTGAAAGATTCTTTGTGATTTTTATCTGAGGATATTTCCTTTGTCAATATAGGATTCAAGCACCCCAAATATAATATTGCAGATTCCACAAAAACAGTCTTATCACACTGCTCAATGAAAAGAACGGTGTATCTCTGTGAGATGAATTCACAAATCACAGAGCAGTTTCTCAGAAAGCTTCTTCTAGTTTTTATTTGAGGATATTTCCTTTGTCACTAAAGAACTCAATGTGCTCCTAAATATCCTACCTCTGATTCCATGAAAACAGTGTTATCAAACTGCTCAATGAAAAGAATGGTGTAACATTGTAAGATGAATTCACACATCACAAAGCAGTTTCTCAGAAAGCTCTTTCTAGTTTTAATCTGAGGATATTTCCTTTGTCACCATAGGCATCAATTTGATAGAAAATATCCCTTTCAGATTCCCAAAAACAGTATTACCAAACTGATCCATGAAAAAAAGCTGTATCTCTGTGAGATGAATTCACAAATCAGAAAGGAGTTTCTCAGAAACCTTCTTTCTAGTTTTTATCTGAGGATATTTCCTTTGTCACCATCAGATTCAATGCGCACTCAAAATGTCACATTGTGGATTCCAAGAAAACAGTGTTAGCAAACTGCTCAATGAAAAGAACAGTGTAACCCTTTGAGATAAATTCACACATCACTAAGCAGTTTCTCAGAAAGCTTCTTTCTAGTTTTTATCTGAGGATATTTCCTTGTCACCATAGGCCTCAATGCGCTCAGGAACATCCCTTTGCAGATTCCACGAAAACAGTCTTAGCAAACTGCTCCATGAAAAAACGGTGTAACTCTGTGAGATGAATTCACACATCACAAAGCAGTTTCTCAGAAAGCTTCTTTTTAGTTTTTGTCTGAGGATATTTCCTCTGTCACCTTAGGCTTCAATGTGATCCAAATATCCATTCTCAGATTCCCCAAAAACAGTGCTACCAAACTGCTCCATGAAAAGAATGGTGTAACTCTCTGAGATGAATTCACACATCACACAGCAGTTTCTCAGAAATCTTTTTTCTAGTTTTTAACTGAGGATATTTCTGTTGACAATATATGCTTCAATGTGGTCCAGTATGCCTACTCAGATTCAACAAAAACAGTGCTACCAAACTGCTCCATGAAAGGAGTGGTGTAACTCTGTTAGTTGAATTCACGCATCACAAGGCCGTTTCACAGAAAGCTTCTATCTGAGGATATTTCCTTTTTCACCAGAGGCCTCAACTGGCTCCCAAATATCCCTTTGCAGATTCCACAAAAAGTGTTAGCAAACCGCTCCATGAAAAGAAAGGTGTTACTCTGTGAGATGAATACACGAATCACAAGGAAGTTTCTCAGAAAGCTTCTTTCTAGTTTTTTCTGAGGGTATTTCCTCTGTCATCATAGGCTTCAATGCAATCCAAAATACCCCTTCTGAAATTCACCATAAACAGTGTTATCAAAGTGGTACATGAAAAGAATCATGTAACTCTATGAGATGAATTAGCACATCACAAAGTGCTTTCTCAGAGAGCTTCCTTCTAGTTTTTATATGAGGATATTTCCTTTGTCAAATTACACTTCAAAACGCTCTGCAATATCCCATTGCAGATTCCAAGAAAACAGAGTTAGCAAACTGCTCAATGAAAAGAACACTGCAACGCTGTGAGACGAATTCACACATTGCATTGCAATATCTCAGAAAGACCCTTTCTATTTTTTTATCTGAGGATATTTCTTTTTCATCATAGGCCTCAAATCGCTCACAAATATCCCATTGTATATTCCTGGAAAACAGTGTTAGCAAACTGCTCCATGAAAAGAAAGGTGTAAAACAGTTTCTCAGAAAGTTTCTTCATATTTTTATCTGAGGATATTTCCTTTTTCAACTTAGGCTTCAATGCGATCCAAAATGTCCCTTCTCAGATTCCCCAAAACAAGCCTACCAAACTGCTCCATGAAAAGAATGGTGGAATTCTGTGAGATGAATTCACACATCAAAATGCTGTTTCTCAGAAATCTTCTTTCTAGTTTTTATCTGAGGATATTTCCTTTTCACATATTCCTCAAAGTGCTCCCAAATATCCCATTGCAGATTCCATGAAGAAAGGGTTAACAAACAGATCCATGAAATGAAAAGGTGTAAATCTGTGAGATGAAATCAGGAATCACAAAGCAGTTTCTCAAAACTCTTCTTTTTGGTTTTTATCTAAGGATATTTCTTTTGTCACCATAGGCTTCAATGTGTTTCCAAATATCCTATTCAGATTCCACAAAACAGAGTTAACAAACTGCTCCATGAAAATTTTCATGTATCACTGTTAGATGAATGCACACATAACAAAGGAGATTCTCAGGAAGATTCGTTTTGTGTTTATCTGAGTATCTGCCCTGTGTCACCATAGGATTCAATGAGCTCCCAGATATCCCATTGAAGATTCCACGAAACCAGTGTTATCAACCAGCACAATGAAAAGAAAGGTCTAACTCTGTAAGATGTTTTCATGCATAAGAAAGCAGTTTCTCGGAAATCGTCTTCCTAGTTTTTATCTGAGGATATTTCATTTTTTACTATAGGCCTCAATGGGCCCCCAAATATCCTTTCACAGATTCCACAAAAGCAGTATTATTGAACTGCTCAGTGAAAAGAAAAGTGTAACCCTGGGGGATGAATTCACACATCACAAAGCTTCTTTCTAGTTTTGTCTAAGGATATTTCCTTTGACACCGTAGGCTTCGATGCACTCACAAATATCCCATTGTATATTCCTGGAAAACAGTGTTATCAAACTACTCAATGAAAATAATGGTGTAACTCTGTGAGATGAAGTCACACATCACAAAGCAGTTTCTCAGAAAGCTTCTGATTAGTTATTATTGAGGATACTTCCTTTTCACCATAGGCTCAATGCTTTCCCAAATATCCCTTTGCAGATTCCACGAAAACAGTAGTAACAAACTGCTCAATGAAAACAATGGTGTAACTCTGTGAGATGAATTCACATCAAAAGCAGTTTCTCAGAAAGCTTCTTTCAAGTTTTTATCTGAGCATATTTCTTTTTCACTATACGCTTCAAAGCCCTCCAAAATATCCTTCTCAGATTCCCCAAAACAGTGTTATCAAACTGCTCAATAAAAGAATGGTGTAACTCTGTGAAACGAATTCACACATCAAAAGCAGTTTCTCAAAGAGCTTCTCTATAGTTTTTATCTGAGGATATTTCCTTTTCACTGTAGTCCTCAATGTGCTCCTTAATATCCCTTTGCAGATTCCACGAAAACAGTTTTAGCACACTTCTCCAGGAAAAGAAATATGTAGCTCTGTGAGATGAATTCACACATCACAAAGCAGTTTCTCAGAAAGCTTCTTACTAATTTTTTGAAGATATTTCCTTTGTCACTGTAGGCTTCAATGCACTCAAACATGTCTCATTGCAGACCCTACGAAGACAGTGCTATCAAACAGCTCAAAGAAAAGCATGATGTAGCTCTGTGAGATGAATTCACCCATCACAAAGCAGTTTCTCAGAATGCTTCTTTCGACTTTTATCTGAAGTTACTTCCTTCTTCACAATAGGCCTCAATGCGCTCCAAAATATCCCTTTGCAGATTCCATGTAAACAGTGTTAGCAAGCTACTCCATGAAAAGAAAGGTGTAACTCTGTGAAATGAATTCACACATCACAAAAAAACTTCCTCTGAAAGCCTCTTTCTGGTTTTTATCTGATTGTATTTCCTTAGTCACCACAGCTTTCAATGCATTCCAAAATATGCCTTCTCAGATTCCCCAAAAACAGTGTAATCAAACAGATCTAAGAAAAGAGTCACGTAACTCTGTGAGATGAATTCACAAATTAGAAAAAATTTTCTCAGAAACTATCTTCCTAGTTTTTTTCTGAGGATTCTTCTCTGAAATATCTCATTGCAGATTCCAAGAAAACAGTGTTAACAATCTGCTCAATGAAAAGAACAGTGTAACTCTGTGAAATGAATTCACACATCACAAAGCAGTTTCTCAGAAAGCTTCTTTTGGTTTTCTATGAGGATATTTCCTCAACAGAGTCTTCATTGACCTCCCAAATATCCTATTGCAGTTTCCAAGAGAAAAGTGTTAGCAAACTTCTCAATGAAAAGAATGGTGTAAATCTGTGAGATGAATTCACACATCAGAAAGCAGTTTCACTGAAAGATTCTTTGTGATTTTTATCTGAGGATATTTCCTTTGTCAATATAGGATTCAAGCACCCCCAAATATAATATTGCAGATTCCACAAAAACAGTCTTATCACACTGCTCAATGAAAAGAACGGTGTATCTCTGTAAGATGAATTCACAAATCACAGAGCAGTTTCTCAGAAAGCTTCTCTCTAGTTTTTATTTGAGGATATTTCCTTTGTCACTAAAGAACTCAATGTGCTCCTAAATATCCTACCTCTGATTCCATGAAAACAGTGTTATCAAACTGCTCAATGAAAAGAATGGTGTAACATTGTAAGATGAATTCACACATTGCAAAGCAGTTTCTCAGAAAGCCTCTTTCTAGTTTTAATCTGAGGATATTTCCTTTGTCACCATAGGCATCAATTTGATAGAAAATATCCCTTTCCAGATTTCCCAAAACAGTATTACCAAACTGATCCATGAAAAAAGCTGTATCTCTGTGAGATGAATTCACAAATCAGAAAGGAGTTTCTCAGAAACCTTCTTTCTAGGTTTTCTCTGAGGATATTTCCTTTGTCACCATCAGATTCAATGCGCACTCAAAATGTCACATTGTGGATTCCAAGAAAACAGTGTTAGCAAACTGCTATGAAGAACAGTGTAACCTTTGAGATAAATTCACACATCACTAAGCAGTTTCTCAGAAAGCTTCTTTCTAGTTTTTATCTGAGGATATTTCCTGTTAATCCATCGGCCTCAATGCGCTCCAAAATATCCCTTTGCAGATTCCACGAAAACAGTCTTAGCAAACTGCTCCATGAAAAGACGGTGTAAATCTGTGAGATGAATTCACACACATCACAAAGCAGTTTCTCAGAAAGCTTCTTTTAGTTTTTGTCTGAGGATATTTCCTCTGTCACCTTAGGCTTCAATGTGATCCAAATATCCATTCTCAGATTCCCCAAAAACAGTGCTACCAAACTGCTCCATGAAAAGAATGGTGTAACTCTGAGATGAATTCACACATCACACAGCAGTTTCTCAGAAATCTTTTTCTAGTTTTTAACTGAGGATATTTCTGTTGACAATATATGCTTCAATGTGGTCCAGTATGCCTACTCAGATTCAACAAAACAGTGCTACCAAACTGCTCCATGAAAAGAATGGTGTAACTCTGTTAGTTGAATTCACGCATCACAAGGCCGTTTCACAGAAAGCTTCTATCTGAGGATATTTCCTTTTCACCAGAGGCCTCAACTGGCTCCCAAATATCCCTTTGCAGATTCCACAAAAAGTGTTAGCAAACTGCTCCATGAAAAGAAAGGTGTTACTCTGTGAGATGAATACACGAATCACAAGGAAGTTTCTCAGAAAGCTTCTTTCTAGTATTTTTCTGAGGTATTTCCTCTGTCATCATAGGCTTCAATGCAATCCAAAATACCCTTCTGAAATTCACCATAAACAGTGTTATCAAAGTGGTACATGAAAAGAATCATGTAACTCTATGAGATGAATTAGCACATCACAAAGTGCTTTCTCAGAAAGCTTCCTTCTAGTTTTTATATGAGGATATTTCCTTTGTCAAATTACACTTCAAAACGCTCTGCAATATCCCATTGCAGATTCCAAGAAAACAGAGTTAGCAAACTGCTCAATGAAAAGAACACTGCAACGCTGTGAGATGAATTCACACATTGCATTGCAATATCTCAGAAAGACCCTTTCTATTTTTTATCTGAGGAAATTTCTTTTTTCATCATAGGCCTCAAATCGCTCACAAATATCCCTCTGTGTATTCCATGAAAATAGTGTTAGCATACTGCTCCATGAAAAGAAAGGTGTAAAACAGTTTCTCAGAAAGTTTCTTCATATTTTTTATCTGAGGATATTTCCTTTTTCAACTTAGGCTTCAATGCGATCCAAAATGTCCCTTCTCAGATTCCCCAAAACAAGCCTACCAAACTGCTCCATGAGAAGAATGGTGGAATTCTGTGAGATGAATTCACACATCAAAATGCTGTTTCTCAGAAATCTTCTTTCTAGTTTTTATCTGAGGATATTTCCTTTTTCACATATTCCTCAAAGTGCTCCCAAATATCCCATTGCAGATTCCATGAAGAAAGGGTTAACAAACAGATCCATGAAATGAAAAGGTGTAAATCTGTGAGATGAAATCAGGAATCACAAAGCAGTTTCTCAAAACTCTTCTTTTTGGTTTTTATCTAAGGATATTTCTTTTGTCACCATAGGCTTCAATGTGTTTCCAAATATCCTATTCCAGATTCCACAAAAACAGAGTTAACAAACTGCTCCATGAAAATTTTCATGTATCACTGTTAGATGAATGCACACATAACAAAGGAGATTCTCAGGAAGATTCGTTTTGTGTTTATCTGAGTATCTGCCCTGTGTCACCATAGGATTCAATGAGCTCCCAGATATCCCATTGAAGATTCCACGAAACCAGTGTTATCAACCAGCACAATGAAAAGAAAGGTCTAACTCTGTAAGATGTTTTCATGCATAAGAAAGCAGTTTCTCGGAAATCGTCTTCCAAGTTTTTATCTGAGGATATTTCACTTTTTACTATAGGCCTCAATGGGCCCCCAAATATCTTTTCACAGATTCCACAAAAGCAGTATTATTGAACTGCTCAGTGAAAAGAAAAGTGTAACCCTGGGGGATGAATTCACACATCACAAAGCTTCTTTCTAGTTTTGTCTAAGGATATTTCCTTTTCACCGTAGGCTTCAATGCACTCACAAATATCCCATTGTATATTCCTGGAAAACAGTGTTATCAAACTACTCAATGAAAATAATGGTGTAACTCTGTGAGATGAAGTCACACATCACAAAGCAGTTTCTCAGAAAGCTTCTTTCTAGTTTTTATTGGAGGATATTTCCTTTTCACCATAGGCCTCAATGCTTTCCCAAATATCTTTGCAGATTCCACGAAAACAGTAGTAACAAACTGCTCAATGAAAAGAATGGTGTAACTCTGTGAGATGAATTCACACATCAAAAGCAGTTTCTCAGAAAGCTTCTTTCAAGTTTTATCTGAGCATATTTCTTTTTCACTATACGCTCCAAAGCCCTCCAAAATATCCCTTCTCAGATTCCCAAAAACAGTGTTATCAAACTGCTCAATAAAAGAATGGTGTAACTCTGTGAAATGAATTCACACATCAAAAGCAGTTTCTCAAAGCTTCTTTCTAGTTTTTATCTGAGGATATTTCCTTTTCACTGTAGTCCTCAATGTGCTCCTTAATATCCCATTGCAGATTCCACGAAAACAGTTTTAGCACACTTCTCCAGGAAAAGAAATATGTAGCTCTGTGAGATGAATTCACATCACAAAGCAGTTTCTCAAGCTTCTTTCTAGTTTTTATCTGAAGATATTTCCTTTGTCACTGTAGGCTTCAATGCACTCAAACATGTCTCATTGCAGACCCTACGAAGACAGTGCTATCAAACAGCTCAAAGAAAAGCATGATGTAGCTCTGTGAGATGAATTCACCCATCACAAGGCAGTTTCTCAGAATGCTTCTTTCGACTTTTATCTGAAGTTACTTCCTTCTTCACAATAGGCCTCAATGCTCCAAAATATCCCTTTGCAGATTCCATGTAAACAGTGTTAGCAAGCTACTCCATGAAAAGAAAGGTGTAACTCTGTGAAATGAATTCACACATCACAAAACTTTCTCAGAAAGCCTCTTTCTGGTTTTATCTGATTGTATTTCCTTAGTCACCATAGCTTCAATGCATTCCAAAATATCCTTCTCAGATTCCCAAAAACAGTGTAATCAAACAGATCTAAGAAAAGAGTCACGTAACTCTGTGAGATGAATTCACACATCAGAAAGCAGTTTCTCAGAAAGCTTCTTCTAGTTTTTTCTGAGGATTCTTCTCTGAAATATCTCATTGCAGATTCCAAGAAAACAGTGTTAACAATCTGCTCAATGAAAAGAACAGTGTAACTCTGTGAAATGAATTCACACATCACAAAGCAGTTTCTCAGAAAGCTTCTTTTTGGTTTTTCTATGAGGATATATCCTTCGTCAACAGAGTCTTCATTGACCTCCCAAATATCCTATTGCAGTTTCCAAGAGAAAAGCGTTAGCAAACTTCTCAATGAAAAGAATGGTGTAAATCTTTGAGATGAATTCACACATCAGAAAGCAGTTTCACTGAAAGATTCTTTGTGATTTTTATCTGAGGATATTTCCTTTGTCAATATAGGATTCAAGCACCCCCAAATATAATATTGCAGATTCCACAAAAACAGTCTTATCACACTGCTCAATGAAAAGAACGGTGTATCTCTGTAAGATGAATTCACAAATCACAGAGCAGTTTCTCAGAAAGCTTCTCTCTAGTTTTTATTTGAGGATATTTCCTTTGTCACTAAAGAACTCAATGTGCTCCTAAATATCCTACCTCTGATTCCATGAAAACAGTGTTATCAAACTGCTCAATGAAAAGAATGGTGTAACATTGTAAGATGAATTCACACATTGCAAAGCAGTTTCTCAGAAAGCCTCTTTCTAGTTTTAATCTGAGGATATTTCCTTTGTCACCATAGGCATCAATTTGATAGAAAATATCCCTTTCAGATTCCCAAAAACAGTATTACCAAACTGATCCATGAAAAAAGCTGTATCTCTGTGAGATGAATTCACAAATCAGAAAGGAGTTTCTCAGAAACCTTCTTTCTAGGTTTTCTATGAGGATATATCCTTTGTCACCATCAGATTCAATGCGCACTCAAAATGTCACATTGTGGATTCCAAGAAAACGGTGTTAGCAAACTGCTCTATGAAGGAACAGTGTAACCCTTTGAGATAAATTCACACATCACAAAGCAGTTTCTCAGAAAGCTTCTTTCTAGTTTTTATCTGAGGTATTTCCTGTTAATCCATCGGCCTCAATACGCTCAGGAACATCCTTTGCAGATTCCACGAAAACAGTCTTAGCAAACTGCTCCATGAAAAGAAAGGTGTAACTCTGTGAGATGAATTCACACATCACAAAGCAGTTTCTCAGAAAGCTTCTTTTTAGTTTTTGTCTGAGGATATTTCCTCTGTCACCTTAGGCTTCAATGTGATCCAAATATCCATTCTCAGATTCCCCAAAAACAGTGCTACCAAACTGCTCCATGAAAAGAATGGTGTAACTCTCTGAGATGAATTCACACATCACACAGCAGTTTCTCAGAAATCTTTTTCTAGTTTTTAACTGAGGATATTTCTGTTGACAATATATGCTTCAATGTGGTCCAGTATGCCTACTCAGATTCAACAAAAACAGTGCTACCAAACTGCTCCATGAAAGGAGTGGTGTAACTCTGTTAGTTGAATTCACGCATCACAAGGCCGTTTCACAGAAAGCTTCTATCTGAGGATATTTCCTTTTCACCAGAGGCCTCAACTGGCTCCCAAATATCCCTTTGCAGATTCCACAAAAGTGTTAGCAAACCGCTCCATGAAAAGAAAGGTGTTACTCTGTGAGATGAATACACGAATCACAAGGAAGTTTCTCAGAAAGCTTCTTTCTAGTATTTTTCTGAGGTATTTCCTCTGTCATCATAGGCTTCAATGCAATCCAAAATACCCTTCTGAAATTCACCATAAACAGTGTTATCAAAGTGGTACATGAAAAGAATCATGTAACTCTATGAGATGAATTAGCACATCACAAAGTTTCTCAGAAAGCTTCTTCTAGTTTTTATCTGAGGATATTTCCTTTGTCAAATTACACTTCAAAACGCTCTGCAATATCCCATTGCAGATTCCAAGAAAACAGTGTTAGCAAACTGCTCAATGAAAAGAACACTGCAACGCTGTGAGACGAATTCACACATTGCATTGCAATATCTCAGAAAGACCCTTTCTATTTTTTTATCTGAGGAAATTTCTTTTTCATCATAGGCCTCAAATCGCTCACAAATATCCCTCTGTGTATTCCATGAAAATAGTGTTAGCATACTGCTCCATGAAAAGAAAGGTGTAAAACAGTTTCTCAGAAAGTTTCTTCATATTTTTATCTGAGGATATTTCCTTTTTCAACTTAGGCTTCAATGCGATCCAAAATGTCCCTTCTCAGATTCCCCAAAACAAGCCTACCAAACTGCTCCATGAAAAGAATGGTGGAATTCTGTGAGATGAATTCACACATCAAAATGCTGTTTCTCAGAAATCTTCTTTCTAGTTTTTATCTGAGGATATTTCCTTTTCACATATTCCTCAAAGTGCTCCCAAATATCCCATTGCAGATTCCATGAAGAAAGGGTTAACAAACAGATCCATGAAATGAAAAGGTGTAAATCTGTGAGATGAAATCAGGAATCACAAAGCAGTTTCTCAAAACTCTTCTTTTGGTTTTTATCTAAGGATATTTCTTTTGTCACCATAGGCTTCAATGTGTTTCCAAATATCCTATTCCAGATTCCACAAAACAGAGTTAACAAACTGCTCCATGAAAATTTTCATGTATCACTGTTAGATGAATGCACACATAACAAAGGAGATTCTCAGGAAGATTCGTTTTGTGTTTATCTGAGTATCTGCCCTGTGTCACCATAGGATTCAATGAGCTCCCAGATATCCCATTGCAGATTCCACGAAACCAGTGTTATCAACCAGCACAATGAAAAGAAAGGTCTAACTCTGTAAGATGTTTTCATGCATAAGAAAGCAGTTTCTCAGAAATCTTCTAGTTTTTATCTGAGGATATTTCATTTTTACTATAGGCCTCAATGGGCCCCAAATATCCTTTCACAGATTCCACAAAAGCAGTATTATTGAACTGCTCAGTGAAAAGAAAAGTGTAACCCTGGGGATGAATTCACATCACAAAGCTTCTTTCTAGTTTTGTCTAAGGATATTTCCTTTGACACCATAGGCTTCAATGCACTCACAAATATCCCATTGTATATTCCTGGAAAACAGTGTTATCAAACTACTCAATGAAAATAATGGTGTAACTCTGTGAGATGAATTCACACATCACAAAGCAGTTTCTCAGAAAGCTTCTGATTAGTTATTATTGGAGGATACTTCCTTTTCACCATAGGCCTCAATGCTTTCCCAAATATCCCTTTGCAGATTCCACGAAAACAGTAGTAACAAACTGCTCAATGAAAACAATGGTGTAACTCTGTGAGATGAATTCACACATCAAAAAGCAGTTTCTCAGAAAGCTTCTTTCAAGTTTTTATCTGAGGATATTTCTTTTCACCATACGCTCAATGTGATCCAAAATATCTTCTCAGATTCCCCAAAAACAGTGTTATCAAACTGCTCAATAAAAGAATGGTGTAACTCTGTGAAACGAATTCACACATCAAAAAGCAGTTTCTCAAAGAGCTTCTTTATAGTTTTTATCTGAGGATATTTCCTTTTCACTGTAGTCCTCAATGTGCTCCTTAATATCCCATTGCAGATTCCACGAAAACAGTTTTAGCACACTTCTCCAGGAAAAGAAATATGTAGCTCTGTGAGATGAATTCACACATCACAAAGCAGTTTCTCAGAAAGCTTCTTACTAATTTTTTGGAAGATATTTCCTTTGTCACTGTAGGCTTCAATGCACTCAAACATGTCTCATTGCAGACCCTACGAAGACAGTGCTATCAAACAGCTCAAAGAAAAGCATGATGTAGCTCTGTGAGATGAATTCACCCATCACAAGCAGTTCTCAGAAGCTTCTTTCGACTTTTTATCTGAGTTACTTCCTTCTTCACAATAGGCCTCAATGCGCTCCAAATATCCCTTTGCAGATTCCATGTAAACAGTGTTAGCAAGCTGCTCCATGAAAAGAAAGGTGTAACTCTGTGAGATGAATTCACACATCACAAAAACTTTCCTCTGAAAGCCTCTTTCTGGTTTTATCTGATTGTATTTCCTTAGTCACCACAGCTTTCAATGCATTCCAAAATATGCCTTCTCAGATTCCCCAAAAACAGTGTAATCAAACAGATCTAAGAAAAGAGTCACGTAACTCTGTGAGATGAATTCACAAATTAGAAAAATTTTCTCAGAAACTATCTTCCTAGTTTTTTCTGAGGATTCTTCTCTGAAATATCTCATTGCAGATTCCAAGAAAACAGTGTTAACAATCTGCTCAATGAAAAGAACAGTGTAACTCTGTGAAATGAATTCACATCACAAAGCAGTTTCTCAGAAAGCTTCTTTTGGTTTTTCTATGAGGATATATCCTTGTCAACAGAGTCTTCATTGACCTCCCAAATATCCTATTGCAGATTCCAAGAGAAAAGTTAGCAAACTTCTCAATGAAAAGAATGGTGTAAATCTTTGAGATGAATTCACACATCAGAAAGCAGTTTCACTGAAAGATTCTTTGTGATTTTTATCTGAGGATATTTCCTTTGTCAATATAGTTCAAGCACCCCAAATATAATATTGCAGATTCCATGAAAATAGTGTTAGCATACTGCTCCATGAAAAAACAGTGTTAGCAAACTTCTCAATGAAAAGAATGGTGTAAATCTTTGAGATGAATTCACACATCAGAAAGCAGTTTCACTGAAAGATTCTTTGTGATTTTTATCTGAGGATATTTCCTTTGTCAATATAGGATTCAAGCACCCCAAATATAATATTGCAGATTCCACAAAACAGTCTTATCACACTGCTCAATGAAAAGAACGGTGTATCTCTGTAAGATGAATTCACAAATCACAGAGCAGTTTCTCAGAAAGCTTCTATCTGAGGATATTTCTGTCACCATAGGCTTCAATTTGATAAAATATCCTTTCAGATTCCCAAAAACAGTATTACCAAACTGATCCATGAAAAAAGCTGTATCTCTGTGAGATGAATTCACAAATCAGAAAGGAGTTTCTCAGAAACCTTCTTTCTAGGTTTTTCTAAGGCTATATCCTTTGTCACCATCAGATTCAATGATCAAAATGTCACATTGTGATTCCAAGAAAACGGTGTTAGCAAACTGCTCTATGAAGGAACAGTGTAACTCTTGAGATAAATTCACACATCACTAAGCAGTTTCTCAGAAAGCTTCTTTCTAGTTTTTATCTGAGGTATTTCCTGTTAATCCATCGGCCTCAATACTCAAACATCCCTTTGCAGATTCCACGAAAACAGTGTTAGCAAACTGCTCCATGAAAAGAACGGTGTAATCTGTGAGATGAATTACACATCACAAAGCAGTTTCTCAGAAAGCTTCTTTTAGTTTTTGTCTGAGGATATTTCCTCTGTCACCTTAGGCTTCAATGTGATCCAAATATCCATTCTCAGATTCCCCAAAACAGTGCTACCAAACTGCTCCATGAAAAGAATGGTGTAACTCTCTGAGATGAATTCACACATCACACAGCAGTTTCTCAGAAATCTTTTTCTAGTTTTTAACTGAGGATATTTCTGTTGACAATATATGCTTCAATGTGGTCCTATCCTACTCAGATTCAACAAAAACAGTGCTACCAAACTGCTCCATGAAAAGTGGTGTAACTCTGTTAGTTGAATTCACGCATCACAAGGCGTTTCACAGAAAGCCTTCTATCTGAGGATATTTCCTTTTCACCAGAGGCCTCAACTGGCTCCCAAATATCCCTTTGCAGATTCCACAAAAGTGTTAGCAAACTGCTCCATGAAAACAGTGTTAACAAACTGCTCCATGAAAAGAATCAGGTGTAACTCTATGAGATGAATTCACACATCACAAGCAGTTTCTCAGAAAGCTTCTATCTGAGGATATTTCCTTTTCACCAGAGGCCTCAACTGGCTCCCAAATATCCCTTGCAGATTCCACAAAACAGTGTTAGCAAACTGCTCCATGAAAAGAAAGGTGTTACTCTGAGATGAATACACGAATCACAAGGAAGTTTCTCAGAAAGCTTCTTCTAGTTTTTCTGAGGGTATTTCCTCTGTCATCATAGGCTTCAATGCAATCCAAAATACCCTTCTGAAGATTCACCATAAACAGTGTTATCAAAGTGGTCCATGAAAAGAATCATGTAACTCTGTGAGATGAATTAGCACATCACAAAGTGCTTTCTCAGAGAGCTTCTTCTAGTTTTTATCTGAGGATATTTCCTTTGTCAAATTACACTTCAAAACGCTCTGCAATATCCCATTGCAGATTCCAAGAAAACAGAGTTAGCAAACTGCTCAATGAAAAGAACACTGTAACTCTGTGAGATGAATTCACACATTGCATTGCAATATCTCAGAAAGACTTTTCTATTTTTTTATCTGAGGAAATTTCTTTTCATCATAGGCTCAAATCGCTCACAAATATCCCTTGTGTATTCCATGAAAATAGTGTTAGCATACTGCTCCATGAAAAGAAAGGTGTAAAACAGTTTCTCAGAAAGTTTCTTCATATTTTTATCTGAGGATATTTCCTTTTCACTTAGGCTTCAATGCGATCCAAAATGTCCCTTCTCAGATTCCAAAACAGTGTTACCAAACTGCTCCATGAGAAGAATGGTGTAATTCTGTTGAAATATCCTGAAATAAAACCAGAAAGAACATTCAGAAACTGCTCTCTGACGTGTGCATTCATTTCAGAGTTAAAGCTTACACTACACCCAGTTTGGAAACTCTGTCTTTGAGGAATCTGTGAAGGGATATTAAGTGCCTGGCTTGTGGTGAGAAAGGAAACGTCTTCTGAAAACTGGAGAGAAGCTTTGAGCAACTGCTTTGTGATGTGTGTATCTCATAGAGTTAAATCATTCTTTGGATTGAGCAGTTTGAAATCACTGTTTCTGTGGAACCTGAGAAAGGACATTTGGGAAACTCTTAAGAATATGCTGAAAAAGAAATACCCTCTGATAAAACCAGAAGG
>DAKLCV010001816.1:0-51811 GCA_030247045.1 Colobus guereza
ACTATAACCACCCTAAGCCACCTTCTCTGTACATGGCAAATATGTTAGACTTTCTGTAATAGTCTTCATCTATTAAATCCAGAGGTTAGATTAAATGAATGTTACGTCCTCTGAGTTCTCCTGGCCTCAGGACCTTTTCGTACAGAAATCCTGTCTATAGATTGCTGAATAGTTGCCAATTTATTCAGTTCTTCCACTTTCAAAAAAGCAAACTTAAAAATGGGCCACCAGAGTGCATTTTAATTTTAATGGGAGTTATACTTCTCTGTTTATATATTTTCTTATTACTGGCCTAGATTTTTTTAGGTCACATAACAAATCAGAATTATGTCTTAATATTTTAGCATTCTTTGACATTCCATTTTGCAAGGAGATACAATTCAAATTGAACTTGGGAATTTATACACATTGGTAATTAGCTGACCCTTGTAAATTGCAGACTTTATTTCCCCATTCTGAGATTTCTGACATACTGTGTCAAAACATGAAACTCTAAGACAAGATGTGGGGAAATATGTGCCAAAATGTTATGGCTCAGTTGAAAACACAGCTGCTGAAAAAAGGTAGGAATATTGTAGGCTTTTTGTGTATCACAGCCAGCAGAGATTGCACCCTTTCTCCAAAGAGCAACAGTACTTGTAAAAAGTATGTGAAGTCAAGTAGCATCTATTCTAACTATTTCATATTTGTGAAACACTTCTCTCTTGTGGCTATAAGCTCCCTGTGGGCACAGCTGATCTCATAGTTCTTTTCCACTCTCATAGCACAGTGGCAGTCACCTACTGTGAAGATAAATGCTTACTGTTTAAAGTCAGAATGATTCAATCATAGCAATAGTTATTGGCTGCCTATTCTATGTCTCAACACAGGCTGATAGAGAAATTGCTTTCTATCCCAAGGGGTACCCTCGATGCTTTTTACGTAGGGAATATTTTTCAAATATTGTCATACAAAGCTGAAGCACTGGGGTTTGAAGGTATGTAAAGTAGTCCTGAAATTCATCTGTGGATGTACGTTGGCCCTGACACATCTTCCTGGAAAGGAGGTGGAATTAATTGACTGCTTTATTCCCAGGGATAGGAGAGTTGAGGTTTTGGGGTAACAAAAAGTAAACCTGTCTCTGAATATTAGGAAACTGGAATAATCAGCGGAATGCTTTAGTATCTTCATTAATAAAGGCACAGATTTTATTACAAGGCTTTTATGTCCTAGCAACACCAAAATTTGTCCTAATCTATTGATAAACACTAAACCGAGAGATCTTCATTCTAGGTGGAAAGTAAAAATATTGATTCCTATTATATTCTGGGTTCTGTGTGAAACACATCACATAAAGATGGGCATTTTGCTCTGGAAATAAATTTAGAGGTAGGTTCTTTCCACCCATTTCACATAAGATAAAACTTAGACTTAAAAAAATAACTATCTTTTCCAATTTCACAGAACTAAAAACAAGATGAGCCCTACAAGAAGGATGTACTATGGGATGGACTTTTCCACTCCTCCTTTCTATTGTATGTAACTGCATGGAACAGGGTGGGATGCCTTCATATTGTTGCAACTACTTCGTAAAAGTACTAGAATTAGAAAAATCAATATTAAAGTAGAACAATTTCACATTTTCAGCTATTGTGTTTATTGAAAATTTAACAGTAGCTGCATAAAAGTAGTTGATGTTGTTGTCTTTTCTTCCAACAGAAAAACAGTAAAATCTATTTAATTTAATTTTACATTTGAAGTAAATGCTAATCACAATAACCTATAAAGTTATTCTCTGGAAAGTTTTCCTGTAAAACAAATGTAACTGTTTTTAATTAGACTACATTGTATGCACAATTTCACATTTGATGCTGAAATGGGAAATTAAAGGATTCAATCTCATTGGCCTTAAGTTAATTCAAAATAAAAAATAACATCTCACTTCGGGGTTTAAGCAATAAATACAGCTTTAAAAGTTCTGTTTTTGAAGTTTCAGTAGGTCTTTTTTTTTTATCATTTGGAAGTTTCAATTGTTAGCACAAGCTACCTCCTATATATACACTACTGCTTCTCCTGTCCAGAAAATAATGTCATTATAAAAGCAGTTTTGAGAGGGTAAAACACAAAGCAATAGAGAAAAGAAAAGAAAAAAAAAACTGTTTAGGTGTTTTCTTTGTAAAGATGTTTGGAGTAATTTCAATAGCTCTATCTCATTTGTATTGCATAGTGCATTTACTATAATTACTTTTGTCTCAGATAGCCACTGCCGAAATCACTCCTGCTTAGCTTCCATTAGCAATGGATTGGGTTACCTAGGAGACCTGCTTATATTCAAATAATCTAAAATAGAATAAAAATATTATTAAAATTGTGCTAAATATTCCAGTGGTCAGATATTTTATATTTGATATAGGTTGGATGACATTTTCCATTAAGAAATACAAGAAAGACATAGGACCTCATTGCGTAGAAGCATTTTTTTATTCTACATTGCCTGTAGGAAAAATTGTACACTTCCTCTCAACTGCTATAAAGGTTTCTCTATTATTCAAATCTAACTTGCTTCTCATGGGGTTTGCATCCTCCTAGGTGAAAGGCTAGGACTAGATACCGGACAAGAGGAAGTTAGAAGTGTTAAGAGTGAAACACAGCTTCAGGAAGTATTTATTTTTCTTTCTCTGGAGCAGAGGCTAAGCTTAGGACAGAGGTCTTAGAGCAATCTTCAGGAGCCTGTGATATAGACATCCCCAGAGCGTATGGATAAAGAAATCAAGGTATCCGTAAGCTTGGAAATAAGACTGAAGTTGAAAGCCATTTATCAAGCAGTCATTTGGTGTTTTAAAACGAAGGATCTAGAACAGAAATTAAAGTGTCACATTCCGTAAGTCTTTGTCTTGCCTTGTCTTATTCACAGAAGGCATTATTAATCGATCATTTAACCATCATTGAGATCAAATGCTGTAACGCACTCCTCTGCTGTGATCACCTACTGTAGACTTGCCAGGAAAGTTACAACTGAGCTAGTAGAGCCAGAAAGTGTGAGGTAGATAATTAAATCATTATAGTTAAATTCCCTTCCTGACAATTTGAAAACTTGTATGTGAGTTTAATTCTCGTGAAGAATTTATCTCTTCATAGCATCATTTAGTTTTGCTTTTAATTTTTTTCCCCCATCATTTAACAGGCTATGTAATTTTTTGTTGCTGCAAGTCAAACATAATGTACATGGTAATAAGAACTGAGGTAAGTAAATATTTTGCATGATTATTTATGCTAATCTGGCTAGGAGTTGGGCTATGTTTAATATTTTATGTAGCTCTAGTTGCCAGAGCCTCAAACTCTTCTGATTTTTTTATTATTATTACTTTAATCTTGGCCACTCACTTTGGCCTCCCTAAGAACTTCACCTTTGTGGAGGCTGAAGCAACTTCATCTCGGACGCACATCCATCATGCTGACTTCTGATTAACACCAGTTCTGGGAATGCATCTAAGATTTCTACTTTCACATACCCATAAATTCTGCCCTTAGGTCAAAACAACTTTGATGTTATTGTAAACATTTACTTATCATAAATCCTGCCCTTAGGCAATTTCCATATGGTATATAAACCCTATGTCTGCAGACAGGGATTCACCTTCCTGTCCCTTGGCTGCTCAAGACATGGCTTCTGTTTGTAAGTCCCTACAATTAACGAATGTTTCTTTCTGTGAAACTGGATTTGTCAGCCTCTTTATTCTTCCCCTTAGCGTCCTAGGCGTTTGCGGGTAGGTTTGCATAGACCTGCTCACTGCAGAAAAATTTCCGAGTCTATGTCTTGCAGCACATTTAACTGTAATTCGCTATTTTTACACTAGACCCCTAATGATGTGAAAGTAATATGTGTATGGGTGAGGGGGTGAAGCATTCTATAATCTCATTATTAAATCTCAGTCTTTCTGTGGGCCTGTATTTTAGGAATGCAATCTTCACCAGTGGTGTAGTCCTCCTTCACATCCCCTGCAAAAACAAACAAACAAACAAACAAACAAACAAAAACACCCCATCTTCCTCCTTGCCCTCATTTGATGAGATAGAAAAGCAGTAGGAGGCTGGCATGGGAAGAAATGACATTCCCTATTTGGGAAAATCTCTAATAAAGCCTTTTTCTCAGAAGGTGTTTGTTATGGAAAATGCTCTAAGCATTAAAAAAATAAAATAAAATTGCTCTTCCCTTTCCCCTACCAGAGGCAAGAGGGTAGGTTTCTCAGATCCTCACCAGGAGAACTCAGTGGGGCTCAAAAAAGTGTGAAGAGCAGTAAGACTGCAGCTCCTACAGTTTCTCATTAGTCCACGCTCAGCCTCCAACAATTGATCAACACGACCATGTAAGTTGTCCCACCAGTTTTTTACTCCATTGACTCCCGTTTCAGGTAAGCAGGTGTTGGCAATGACTCTGGATTCACCTGTCTCCACATTTTGAGTTGCTCTAAAACCTCAGTTCCCTTGTCCAAGAAAAGTCACACATTTTCAATTCTTTGAATGCTGTTTTCTTCTTGCAAAAATAAGAGTAAAAACTCCTAACCTCTGTACATGTGAAAACTGAAACTGAGTCTTTTAATTTTCTTTTAACATAAGTAATTGAATGGTACCATAAGGAAAAATATAAAAACTTTACCAGTAATAAGAACGGAGCTATTACCACCCATCTACTTAAAGGGATGAAAGGAAGCAAAGATTCCAAGAAGAGAAAATTTTATAGTGAATTTGCTCTTGACAAGAGCTGTTCCCCGCCCCCCCAGGGGAACAAAGTTTAAGAGATAGGAAGTTTAAGAGATAGGAAGAGATCGGAAGAGATAGGAAGAGATAGGAAGACATAGGAAGTTTAAGAGATAGGAAGTTTAAGAGATAGGAAGTAAAGTAGATAAAAACTCCAGTACGGGGTGTGGTGGCTCACATCTTTAATCCCAGCACACTGGGAGGCCAAGGTGGGCAGGTAAGTTGAAGTCAGGAGTTCAAGACCAGCCCGGCCAGCAAAGTGAAACCATGTCTCTACTAAAAATACAAAAATTAGCTGGCCATGGTGGCGAGTGCCTGTAATATCAGCTACTCAGGAGGCTGAGGTTGTCGAGATCACACCACTGAACACTAGACTGGGCTACAGAGCAAGAGTCCATCTCGGGGGAAAAATACCCTTCAATATCAATCATTTCTTCTGACTAAACTACTGTGATTCCTCCTTGACCATCTTATTGGCAGACTGGAGAAGGGCAAAGGTTGAATCTGGTAAATAAAATGTTTCCAGCACAGCTGCAATTGTTGCTACCAACACTCATTGGTAATAACAGCAACCATCAGCCAGGGTCATAGGAGGATACGGAGAATGATATCAGGGAGGAGAAACTTGGCTACCACGGGAAAATTCCCAGAACAGAAGAATTCCTGTGAGCTGAAGACTACCTCATTTATGTCTAGCAAATGTTCATAGTTGTGAATTGAATAGATTATAAGCTAGATTAGAAAAGGCATAGTTAGCAAGAAAAAATTTAATAAAGTCTGGAAAGCAGGCATATGCCTGAGTTATTCCACACGTAGGGTATTCCTCTAGTTTTAAAGCCCTCATATAGTCTCTGCTGCTGTAGCTTTTACCCATCTCTGTGGTTTAGTTCAGATACCATTTTTAAAAATAAAACTCATTTCTCATAGAAATTAATCTTCACTTTTCCTGAATTCCTATAGCAGATTTTGATTCCCTTACATTTCCAATACATTCCATCACTCATTATCAGATTTTATATAGATATTCTTCACTCATTCATATATTTAAAATCACTTATTAAAGTCAAAGCACGGAAAATTGAAACTACCTAACATTGTAATTTAAATTAGTAATAATCTGGTACGGTTTGTGGTAGAAGTCAGAATTGCGAAAATAAGTCATGGCTAATTGACAAAATGCTAGGCCAGGCCAAGTGTGCCAAATTAAGGAGTTTGAAAATTTTCTGGAATCCTCAAGCGTTTCTGAAATAAGTAGCTATACATATATCTAAGTAACTGTATGTCTAATTTGACCTAATAGATTATGTAGTAACTGCAACTAGGTATTATTTTATCCTGGTCCTTAAGTTCCTCAAGAAACTGGTCAATTACTGTTAGATTGATTCATTTCTCTGTGAAAACAAAACTGAGGCTCAGAACAGTCAATGATTACCCATGATCATGTAGCTAGATGGGGCACAGATCATGTTCTGATTCCTAGTTTTGAGCACTATGTTACAACCTGATGCAATTTCCTCTTTTTATATTTCTGTTCATGTTCCTGTGCATGGTATCAACTAGTATAATTTCACAGTACAATGCTTAACACCTGCTTTCTGCTAGACTATGCATATTAGTGTATTTTCTTTGCAAATGAGTCAGAAGTGATTAGCAAACGTTAGGGAAATAAACTGAGTGGATGGCGGAGAAAGGCATTGGTTCTCATTAGCTCTATTTACACTCAATGATAAGTCCCAAAATATTTCACCTAGATACAAATTACATAAAAGAGGAGTCCATGTAAATGAATTGCCTGCCGAAAATATTAAAAAGAAAAAATAGTAAAAGAGTGAAGTGCCATTTGATAATCTAGAGGTAGAATAAGTTTACAATTAACATGCTTATATCTTTAGAAATATGTATGTAGAACTTTTGTGATTTGCCGAGAATGATTTTAATACTTTAGATCTGAGGTTTTCAACCTTTGTGTTCACCGTGCCCTTAGTATCTCAGTGATTTTTTCATAGTATCCCTAAGCCAAAAGAAATAAATCCTGTTTAGCAAACACTTAGGTCCAAATAACGTTTATTTCCTAAAAATTAACAGTCACTTAAAAAATAGGAGAAATTAAATACAATTAAACACAATTACTTACTGAAAGTATGTATGTACCTGTTTTCCACTGTAAAACTTTTGAAACCTCAGAATTAGACTGGTGGCAGCCACCCTCATTATCTATTTCTTGTTATTCAATTTATAACTCATAATTCATAATTTAATTCATAGTTGAATTCAATTTATAATTCGATTCATAGTTGAATTCAATTTATAATTAAATTCATAATTAAATTCAATTCATAATTCAATAATTAATTAATAAGCAGACTTCCATCATTTCTTCATTCTGATTCTCTATATTGTATATATTAGAAGATATATTATTATTTATCATAATATAAATTTTGCTCCTGCCCCTTGCCCAACTGCTCTATAGAATTTTACTAATTTTATCGATGTAAAAAATTTAAATTTGTTAAATAAATTTGATACATAAATGCACGCTCATTGTAAACTTCAAAATCCAGATGAATAAAATACCTCTCAATTTTCTACCCATATCCACTAACTGCTGCTACAGGAATGATGACTATTGTTAACAATTTAAGGTATATATTTTCACTGAAATAATTACATATGTAGATTTAGAAGTATATGGTCACATTGTATATTTTATATTTAAAATACTAGATTGCAGGTATGAAAATTTTTCATTTACCCATTTTGGAGAAATCATTCTATATAAACAGGTATGAACTTACCCGGACCTCCTTTCTGCTATTGAATACTGACGTGTGTGTTATGCTGTATAACTTCCTTTCGTCTGTCCGGATCCAGTCTCCACTCTTCTCCACACTGCTCTGTGTCCTGGGAAACTGAACTAAAACGACTGCCTGAAAGAGCTCTTGATCCTCAATACCTTCCTTGCCCTATGGCTTCTGATTGTATCTGTCAGTGCAGTGAAAGCCACTGGCAGGAGATACAGAAAGAAGAAAAGCAAAGTTGAGACACTTACTTCCCACCTTCCTGCATACTTGTTATCTATTTGTTTGCCATCTTCCCCCACCAAGGGTCATACCTTTTATCAGGTGGCCTTCTACACACAGCTGTCATGAGTTTCCCATTAGGTCAAGAGATACTGGGAGTTTTCCATAGTTATAAACTCCAGGATACTACATTTCCCTTTCTGGCTTTCCTAAACTTGTACCCATATCATTGTAAACAATGCCTTTATTAAAATATGTTCAGTTACTTAATTTGAGTGTGGCACTTGTTTTCATCTAAGTCTTTGACTGATGCATGAGGAATTGCTGTATTCAATCTTTACTTACACATTTAACTTCCTACAATGTGTGATATTTTGTACAATGCTACAATGAACACCTTTAAACGTCTTTATAAGTACTGTGAGTATTCTTTTATAATGAATACCCTTTTATGGTTGATACCTTGAAGAATAGTTTTGGGATTAAAAAGTAGCTTCAATTTAAAACTGATACACATGGCTGAAAGTCCTACCAAAGGTGGGGAATAATTTATTCTCTCTCTGAAACTAAATGAAAGCATATATTTTTCCATCCCGCTCACCAGCAATGAATTTTACAAACCTTTCTTAACATGTATAAAATTTTACCTTTAATTGTTTTAATGTGTGTTCACTGATTAGTAATGAGAAATGACCTTCTTGTAATATGTTTATTAGCCACTGATGCTTTCTTTCTGAATAGTTAATTCAAATCTTCTGCCGTTACCATGGGTGGAGGGAATGGTAGCTGGAGTGATATGAGAAACACATGGAGCAGAACTCAGGTTTTTACGGGCAAAGCATAGTAACCAGCCAGCCCTGGCCAATTCACTAACTGAATGCAAACACCTGAGCAAGCCCAATTCTGATCAGTACTTCTGTCCCAAATCAGTGGAACCTATTGGCTGGGGTGTAGATTTATGAGGGAAAAAAAAAAGCGTTTCTAGTTTAAATCCTAAGATTTAGTGGTTTGTTAAACAGAAACAAATAATTGATAAAATCACCTGGATCACTTTTTTAAAACATTTTATTTATTGTATTATTAGTGCTTTTAGGAAACTCCCTACCCTCAAGAATACTTCTTCTCCTGTAAGATTCTCAAATGGTAGCTGTTTCACTTTCCTTACTCCTAATACTATGGAGATGCGAAAGATACCCTCTGTGTCACATCCAATCTCTTTTCTTCCCTTTTCTTCCAAAACGCCTAGCTCCAATGATGTTCCCTCTTCATCCCTAGGAACAACAGATTTAAATTTGATGGCATCCTCCTTCTAACAAATACCATAGACACTTAGGCTCATCTCACATCCCATAGAATTTCGGCTGTCTGTCCCACATGACTACTTTCATAACTCTCGATGCTTTAAATATTGACATGGATAACTCACCCAACAATCATATTTGTACCCTAGAACTTACCATTACTAATAAGCACAAACTTTCCATATTGTCAATTTCAATTCCTCTCTAATTCCACCCCTTCACTAGCTTACATGCTCTAAGATCCCAACATGTTATGCCCAGACCGTTTATTCCCCTGAGAAGACCACCAGAGTCCGGAGTCAAAGCCAAGCAGCAAGGATCTTTATTACAGGTTTGAACCTGGAACTTCCTCACTAGTCATGAGACGAGCGGGAAAGTTCCTTAACTGGGCTCCAGACAGCATTTTTATAGTCAGGGGTAAACAGGTACAGAGTCATAGGGGATTTTGTACACATCAGACTTACGATTGGCTGACATTTGAACAAGGTGATTTGGCTGATTATGATCGGTTCCCGCCATTTCTGGTATTTCGGTTACATTTTGAAACACTGATGACGTTTATCAGGGGCTTGCAGGGTAGGGGTAGGGTAGGGGTAGGGCGGTTACATTTTGAAACACTGATGACGTTTATCAGGGGCTTGTTTTCCCGGTCTGCTCACCTGGTCTGTTCTGCTTTCTAGATTCCTGGAATTGTTTGCCTGAGTTAGTTCGGGAGTTGTTTTGTAGCCCTGGTCCCTGCTGTCCTGGTCCCTTTCATTTCCCCCTCTCACAGGTAACTGGGAGTCCAATCCTGGACCCCGAGTTATTACAGTGTAGCCTCTTCTTCAGGGTGGGGAAGAGGTTGGTAATGGTTACGGAGGACCATTATTGGATGGTATTAAATCTTTTTCTAACAAATTGTAGTATTCTATTTACTATACAGGGGCCTATAGTGAATAGGAGTAATATAGACATCAGGGGGCCTAGAAAGGGAGTTAAAAGAGAAAACATGGAAGAATTCCACCAGTTATTAGCTGCGGAAGTAAACTGTTGTTTTTTCATTTTTAAGCTCAGTTTATGTAGACGTTGGACTCTTTTTTTAACTAATTCTGACTCATTTATATAGAAACAACACTCTTTTTTGAGGAACATACAGGTACCTCCTTTTTTAGCCGTGAGTAAGTCTAAGGCCCTGCGGTTTTGGAGGGTGACCTGTGCTAGGGAGTTGAGCTGCCGCTGAAGGGAGGCTAGGGAATAGGCGGAGTCCTCCATAGCACACGTTACCAGCCTGCATTTTGATGCCACCAATAATGCTTACAATTGTATTCAGTCTGATCAAATTTGAAGCAGATCATGGGTACCCCTGGTTTGGTAATCTGAAACTCAGTGAAGTTGAGGTAAATTGGAGTACTGCACCCGGAGTGGGGGCAATCTGCACTAGCCAGCAATTTACCAGCCTGGGCGGTTTCTCCGGGGTGGGTTTGGTTCTCATAGAGCCAGAACCTCCAGACATAGGGATTAGATGGCGCAGCAGTGAGTAAAGTCAGATGCGTGAGGCATAAAAGCATAGGTAAACTAGACATAGGTAAACTAGACATGGCTACGGGGGATTGCAGCGCAGGGTTAGCTTTAAGGGATTGTTCTTAGCTTTGTCTATAGTCCATGTAACCGGTGCTCCAGACGGCTCGAGAAGGTCGGATGTTGGGTCCACTGGTTTGACGTGTGTGTAGTGGATCCACGAAGCGATGCCTTCCACTTTGAGAGCGCTGGGAGTAGTTAGGAGTACTTGCAGCGGTCCTTTCCACCTGGGTTGGAGAGTCTCTTGCCGGTGGCGCTTGACTAGGACCCAGTCTCCTGGCTGGAACGAATGAGGTGTTGGCGGAGGTCCCGTTTCATACAGCTCTTGTAGCTTGGGCCAAATTTCTTGGTGAATTTTCTGTAAGGCTTGTAGGGAGAACAAGAGCTCAGAGACATTTTCGGTTTCAGATTTGAGCAGGTCATCTTTTAGGCTGGGAACCAGGGGTGGGGGTCTACCATACATGATTTCATAGGGGGTGAGGCCTAACCTATAAGGTGTATTGTGGGCCTGAAACAGAGCGTAGGGGAGAAGTACGACCCAATTAGCGCCAGTCTCCATAGTCAATTTAGTTAAGGTCTCCTTTAGGGTCCGATTTATCCTTTTTACCTGTCCTGAGCTTTGGGGCCTGTAAGCACAATGGAATTTCCAATCTGCCCCAAGAATGGAGGCTAAGTCCTGACTTACCTTGGCAACGAAAGCCGGTCCATTATCTGACCCTATCTGGATGGGAAATCCATACCTGGGGAGAATTTCTTTTAAAAGTTTTTTTGTTACCACCTGAGTGGTTTCTCTCTTGGTTGGGAACGCTTCAGTCCATCCTGAAAAAGTATCTACAAAAACAAGTAAGTACCGATACCCATATTTCCCTGGCTTTATTTCAGTAAAATCTACTTCCCAGTAGATACCGGGCCTGGTTCCCCTAAGCCTTGTTCCTGTTGTAGCCTGTGATTGAGGGTAGGCGTTATTCAGCTGGCAGACTTTGCAATTGGTCACGATGCTGCTGGCCATCTCGGCTATATGTCTAATCTTGAGCTTGGAGCGTCTGATCAAGTTTATCATCCGCCGGGCACCCAGGTGGGTGGTTCGGTGGATGTGTTCTAACACTTGTTGTCCTAGTTTTTCTGGCAGGATTGTTTGGTCATTAGTATCAGTCCACCACCCATTCTGAACCTGTTTTAGGGGGAGCTTGTCCATCCACTCACGATCCTGTTCAGAATAGTCGGGAAAACGTGGCAAGTCCCGCGGACCAGGATCAGGGAGCTGGAGTGCAAGGAGCCGACTGGGAGCCTTTGCCACACCCCGTGCAGTCTGATCGGCTAAGAAGTTGCCTCGAGCAATTGGCGTAGTTGGTTTCTGATGCCCAGGGCAATGTACGATAGCCAATTTTTTGGTTTCCACAAAGCAGTTAATAGAGCTAGGATCTCTTGTTTGTTTTTTATTTCTTTTCTTTAGCTGTTAATAGTCCCCTCTCTCTGTAGATGGCCCCATGTATGTGCGCGGTGGCGAAAGCATAGCGGCTATCCGTGTATACTGTCAGTTTTTTCTCTGCCCCTAGGGTGAGGGCCTGGGTGAGTGCTATCAGTTCGGCTCTTTGGGCCGATGTCCCTGGAGGCAAGGGTTCCGCCCAGATTACCTCAGTCTCTGACGTTACAGCCGCTCCTGCATACCGCTGGCCTTGGTGGATGAAGCTGCTGCCATCAGTGAACCAGATGAGTTCTGCATCGGGGAGTGGACGATCTTGCAGGTCCTCCCGCACCCCATGCACCTGAGCCAGTATCTCAGTGCACTCATGGAACGGGGCGTCCAAGTCTGGATTTGGCAGCAGTGAAGCAGGGTTTAAAGATGTTGGGGGCAGAAAAGTTATTTTGAGGGGGTTTAACAGCAGTCCTTGAAAGTGGGTGAGCCGGGCGTTACTTATCCATCGATCCGGCGGCTGCCGGAGGATGCCTTCAATGGCATGCGGGGTTGTAACGCGCAACTCTTGCCCCATGGTAAGTTTGTCAGCGTCTTGAACCATTAGGGCGGTTGCCGCGATTATCCGGAGACAGGGTGGCCAGCCAGCGGCCACTGGATCCAACTTCTTTGACAGGTAGGCGACTGGTCTCTGCCAGGGGCCTAGATACTGAGTTAACACAGCTTTTGCAACGCCCTTACTTTTATTTACGTATAGGTGGAAGGGCTTGGAAACATCAGGGAGTCCTAGCGCGGGGGCTGATAACAGAGCAGTTTTTATCTGCTGAAAGGCCAGCTCAGCCTCTTCTGTCCAATTGAAGGGCTGCTGTTCTTTTGTTGCCTGGTATAGGGGCTTGGCTAACTCTGCAAACCCGGGTATCCATAACCTACAGAACCCCGCCGACCCCAAGAATTTTCTTACTTGTCGTGCCGATTGGGGTCTAGGGATGCGTAGGACTGTCTCTTTCCGGGCTCTGGTTAACCAGCGTTGCCCCCCTTTTAATAGGTACCCCATATAGGTTACCTCCGACTTGCAGATCTGTGCCTTTGTTGCTGAGGCTCAGTAGCCTAGCTCCCCCAGAGTCTTCAAGAGGTCCTCAGTCCCTTGAACACAAGTTTCTGGGGACCTGGCCGCTATTAGGAGATCATTAACATACTGCAAAAGAGTTATTTCAGGGTGTTGCCGCTGGTACTCACCCAGATCTTCATGAAGGGCTTCATTGAACAGGGTTGGCGAGTTCTTGAACCCTTGTGGCAGCCTGGCCCATGTCAGCTGACCGTTGATGCCCCTCTCAGGATCCGTCCATTTAAATGCAAAGAGTTCTTGACTTTTGGGGGCCAGAGGTAGGCTGAAGAAAGCATCTTTTAAATTAAGGATGGTATACCACTGTTTTTCTGGATGCAAGGCACTCAGGAGGGTGTATGGATTAGGCACAGTGGGGTGTATATCCATGACCCTTTTGTTAACTTCTCTTAGATCCTGCACTGGCCTATAATCCGTGCTGTTGGGTTTACGGACAGGTAACAGCGGAGTATTCCAGGACGAGTGGCAAGCCCATAGGACCCCCTGGTCTAAGAGCCGGCGGATATGGGGTGTAATTCCTTTTTTGGCCTCTAGGGGCATGGGGGTATTGCCGAACCTGGACCGGGTCTATTCCTGGTTTAATTTCTACAAATATAGCTGGCCGATGTTTTGCTAATTCTAAGCCCCCAGTTTCTGCCCATGCTTCAGGGAAACGCTGGAGCCAAGAGTCAATTCCCTGATCAGGAGACTTCTGCTCCTGATGGAGTCTGTATTCATCTTTTAAGGTGACAGTCGGGATGGATATCGGTCGGTTCTGGGAATCAGTCACCTGGGGCCCCCCTGGCTCAAAGTGGATTTGGGCCCCCATTTTTGTTAACAAGTCTCCTCCTAATAGAGGGCAAGGGCTCTCTGGGATGACTAAGAAGGAGTGGGATACTTTTCCTGTTCCTAAGTCCACAGTCCTCTGAGTTGTCCAGGGGTATTTTTTGATGCCTGTGGCTCCGTGCACCCAAGATGTATTCTTAGACATTTTTCCGATCGGTCTGGTTAGGACTGAGCGTTCCGCCCCAGTATCGACCAGGAAGTGAACTGGGGACCCCTCCACTTGCAAAGTTACCCTGTGTTCGGGGAGGGGCTCCGAACAGTCCTGGGTAACGAGGATGGAGGTTGAGTTGGCTGGTTTCCTTTTCTTTGGGCAGTCTCTAATCCAGTGACCGCGCTCCTTACAATAAGCACATTGATCTTTTTCTAATTTTTGTTTGGAGCCTTGCCTGGCTTGCTTCCTGCCTTGGGCGTTCCCTGCCTGGGGGAAGACAGCTACTAAAACTTTGGTCATTTTTTTAGTTGCCCTAAATTGCTTTTCTTCTGGAGTATCTCTATTATTATAAACTCGCTGGGCTATCTGAAGGAGGTCCTGAATCTGCTTTCCCTCTAAACTTTTTAATTTCTGGAGTTTCCTCTTAATATTTGGTGCTGCCTGGTTTACAAAGGACATTACTACGGCTGCCTGATTTTTTGGTGCTTCTGGGTCCATAGGGGTAAACTGCCTGAAAGCCTCCATTAGTCTTTCTAAATAAACAGCAGGGCTCTCTGTCTTACTTTGTAGTACAGAATATACTTTAGCTAAATTGGTGGGCTTGTGAGCTGCTGCCCGGAGACCTGCCATTAGAGTCTGGCGATAAATGAGCAGTCGTCCCCTACCTTTTGCCGTATTATAGTCCCATCTGGGTCGGGTCAAGGGAAAAGCCGCATTGATGAGATCAGGATTTTCAGTAGGCTGGCCGTCATCTCCTGGAACCAGCTTTCTGGCCTCAACCTGGTTTTTTTTTTACTCCTCCGTGGTAAACAGGATTCGGAGGAGTTGTTGGCAGTCGTCCCAAGTCGGCTGGTGAGTAAACATGACACTGTCTAACAATGAGGTTAGATCTTTAGGATTGTCCGAGAACCGAGCATTTTGGGACTTCCAATTGTACAAATCGCTAGTGGAGAAGGGCCAATACATGAGGCTAGAAGACCCGGTTTCATCGAGTGAGCCTATTTCTCTAAGGGGTAGGGCTACAGTAGAATCAGGGGGTCGGGAAGCCTGTTCACGTTGTGTACGGCCTCGTGTTCGGCCGGCCGGTCCCCCAGGTCATTTTCGTTTTCGGCTGCTTCCACCTCCCGGTCTCCGTGCTGCATTGCAGAGGTGCCCGGAGGAACCGGAGCCTGTGGAATGGGATGTGGGTATGGTGGCGGAAGTGTGGGTTCCAACGGCAGGTGGTCCTGGCTATCAGGCAACACAGGGGTCGGAGGAGCAGAGGGGGTCTTTTGTTTTGTAGGTCGCATTACTAGAACCTTGCAGGGCTCAGGGATGAACGGGGCCAACCAGGGCGGTGGGTTTTCTATGAGATCCTGCCACACTAGAATGTAAGGAATCTGATCAGGATGTCCTGACTGCCCTGGCAGGAAAATTTTAGTTTTTACTTTAGTAATAATGGAGAGACAGAAAGTTCCTTTGGAGGGCCACCCTACACCGAAGGTGGGCCACTCTGAGCGGCAGAAAGTAACTAGCTTTCCTTTTTTAAATTTTACACTTAGGTCATGTCCCTGAGTCTTTACATCTTTGAAATTATTAACAAGGAGGGAGAGCGGCGTGCTCTGGGCGCCGCCCATTTTCAGACTGCTCCTACAAGGAGAGGGAGAAACAAAAATAAGTGTTAAGTAGAGGAAGGGATCTGCCAGGTCCTGGGAGGGAGGAAGAGGTTTTATGTTCCTTTTTAGACTCAACACTTAACAATGACAGACAGCGACAGACAACGAACATTCGCAAGTGCGTGCCGGATTTAATTCCCGACCTGAGTCAGATGGGGCGACCAAATGTGGAGGCCCCCAGATGGGCACCGGGGGACGTCTCCCACCAGTCCCAGGTGGCCGTCTTTTAGCGCGTCCGCCAAGACCGTGCCACCCACAGTACAGACCAATACAGATCACAGATTTCGCGAAATTTCAGAAAGATAGAGACAGAGATGGAGACAGAGCCGGCTTACTTACAGATTAAGATCCGTTGACTTGGGGGTCTGGTGGGCTTGGGGGAAATCCCGGACGAGCCCCCATTTGTTATGCCCAGACCGTTTATTCCCCTGAGAAGACCACCAGAGTCCGGAGTCAAAGCCAAGCAGCAAGGATCTTTATTACAGGTTCGAACCTGGAACTTCCTCACTAGTCATGAGACGAGCGGGAAAGTTCCTTAACTGGGCTCCAGACAGCATTTTTATAGTCAGGGGTAAACAGGTACAGAGTCATAGGGGATTTTGTACACATCAGACTTACGATTGGCTGACATTTGAACAAGGTGATTTGGCTGATTATGATCGGTTCCCGCCATTTCTGGTATTTCGGTTACATTTTGAAACACTGATGACGTTTATCAGGGGCTTGCAGGGTAGGGGTAGGGTAGGGGTAGGGCGGTTACATTTTGAAACACTGATGACGTTTATCAGGGGCTTGTTTTCCCGGTCTGCTCACCTGGTCTGTTCTGCTTTCTAGATTCCTGGAATTGTTTGCCTGAGTTAGTTCGGGAGTTGTTTTGTAGCCCTGGTCCCTGCTGTCCTGGTCCCTTTCAAACACCAACAACCAGAACTTACGGTTTACTGCCCCTCTTGTATTACATTATTCCTCTCTTATTTCTTACCTTCTTTTGTATCTTTACCCAGCTTAAATTTCATGGTAAAACATTATAATCAATCCCTCACCTATGTCTTCAACTCCCTTAGTAACACCACAATCCTAGTTCACATTCTCTGCATACCTTGCACCTCTATATACCTACTTGAGCTTAGTGGTGTAAAACACACTATCATGCAGATTGCTCACATACAGAAGCATGTTTGCCAGCTTCTTACATACTCCTACGGCTGCTCAACAATTGTATTCGGTGTTTACATTCTCCATTCAATCTGCCATCTTCCTAGATGACCATTTCAGACCCTGTCCTTTCTTCAAAAACCTCCAAAATCTACATTCTTATCTGATGAGGTCAGCTCTTGCTTTATGAAAGAAATTCTAGCAGCCAAAATATCTTCTAAATGTTTCCACCACTATTACAACATTGTAAGTTTTTTATGACAATATATACATTTTTCCTGTTTCATTAGAAATAAATTATTCATGCTTCTATCCAAAGGCAACACCTTCAGTTCTATAATAGATTCTACTATCACCATTTTCCTAAAGTACCCCATTTCTTCAATTTTTACCTTTGTTTTATTTATTTTTAGTTGTGTGCATGATCTTTCACATCTATGTGAAAGATGTAGCTTCTCTTATCTTAAAACAAATTAAAAACTGCTGAGCTCACTGCTGATCCTGCCTCTCCTCTGCTTTATATAAAAACCTGGTTTTTCTTTACAACAACACTCCTTACAACACTTCACTTCCATCATTTATTGTAATGCTTCTTTTCATATTACCCCTTGAGCCCATTCCAAGCAAGCCTATTGCTCTTGTCACTGTAAAAGACTTCCAATACAGGGTCACCAATGACTTCTTCATCACTGATTACAATAGTCAATTCTTAGTCCTCATCTTGCTTGATCTATCTGCAGTATTTGCCATTCTCATCTTTAATACGCACTTTGTAACTTTTTCCATACTGTCACCACTCTCCTGAATGTCCTTGTATACTCTTATCTTTGCATTTGCTTCACTGTGTTCTCTCAATTCCTGCTCTAAAAACATTGGAATGCCCAAAAACTTAGTCCTTGGAATGCTTAAGTGTTAAAAATTTGACATGTGTACACAAACCAAATATCATTTTGTCACGCATTTTTAAATGCAGTTTTTATACTAGAGATTTTTAAATTTACACCTTGTAGCTAGATTTAACACTGATTCAAAGACTTTTATAGTCAACTTTCTACTTGATATGTATACTTAGTTTTCTAATATGCAACTTAAAACAATCATACCCCAAACTTAGCTCTCAGACTCTAACATGTCATCAATACCACCATTTCTTCTTACAATCTTTGCCATCTCAGTTTAAGGCAACTGTGATCTTTGTTTTATAAACCTGTGAAATTGTATCTGTTACTTGCTTCTTTATAGAGGCCAAAATAGGCTTAGCACAAAATATATTCCTAGTGTGATCGATTTTAAAAATATCCTCTTTAAAATGATACTTAAGGTGTCCTCTTAAATGTATTCGATTAACATTTTCTTTGTCCTAACACCAATATTAACACACCTTTTTATTGGACATATGTCTGATATTCTTTTATTTCTTTGCTACCTCTATTAATGAGTCATTTTATTTTCTAAGATTAAATGTTTAATGCTCTTTTAAACAAAAGAGCTATTTAAAACCCAGTTTGAAACTAAGCATTTAAATTGTTTTTAGATATTGATTTGATTTGTGATTACTGAGATATTTAAATCATTTTAACAACTTCTTTTATGTTTTCTACTTTCTCTGCTTTAAAAATATTATTCTTGTCTTTTGATGAATTCATGCAGCTACCTTACATTTATTTTTCTCTAATGGTTTGAAAGTCTGACATCTCATTAATATTTTTAAATGGTTCCCTTGAAATTTTAACATGTGTAATTAAGCTTTGCTACTTCTATGCAATGCCTTTGTTAATCATTTTCTTTATATTTTTCTCATGTAAATCAAGAATCTTCGCAATGATTTTGCTCTTCCTCCCACTGCCTGCCATCTTCTGTATCCGCACATTAAAAAGCCGACTCTACATTCAGATAATCAATACATTCAATCCAAAATCAAAAGTCCTATTGTTTTCTTCAAAAGCTACCTTTATTTGTGCCTAAGCATAAATTATACCGGTTTTATTGTTCTTCACTATTTCTTATACAATCTCTCTCTCAGACTTATTGCTCCTTTTTTCAAAATGTCTCCTCTAGTAATTCTTCCAGACAGGGGCGGACATTGGGAAACATTGTGTGTTTAGGCATGCTTTCAGTGTTTTTATCTTGTGCTCACAGCTGAATATTGGGTTTGGTTAAATAAAGAGTTCTAGTGAAATAGTCATACTGCACATTTAGACAGATCATTCTTCAGAGTCTCGCACTTACTATTTCTAATGAGAGGCCAGATGTCTATCTGCTATTATTCATTTCATAGCAGCCTCTACTTCCATCCCATCCCGTAGAACTTCCAATGGAGTTATCCTTGGTGTTCTGAACTTTCTTTCTTAAACGACAACGTATTGATCATTTTAAATTTACTTTCTTATTTTAGGTAGACAATACAAATCTAAGGACTTGTGCTTCCTTTTCAGAGCCTTTAAAGTAACTTTTAAAAATTATGTGTTAACTTTATCTTCCTACCTACTCTCCCCACTCTGTTGTCGCTTTTGTATATAACAAGTACTGATGGTTGATGGAATTCGATGTCTTCTTCTGTGTATTAAATTTTATTTTCTCTCCTTGCCTTCCTCTCCCCTTCCCTGTCCCTCTTCTGTCTTATACACATACACACACATACTCACACACACTTATGTGATGTATTGTAGAATTCATTGACCAATATCTCAGCTCGCTAATTGACTGAATTTAGCTGACTTCTTTTAACCTTATCTATTGATGTACCACCCAATATTCTTTTGATTTTTATTTTTCAACTTTCATATTTCTCATTTCAATGATGTGCATTTAGACTTTTATACCCATAATTGTATTAATATTTTCATAATATTTTAAAGTCTGTCCACATATGTTCTGGAAAACACAAAGTGATTGCACACTGTTTTGTCTTATTCTCTTATCTTCATTTATAATATCCAACTTATCCCATCATGTTATAAGTATTTTTTTAACTTCATATGATTTTTATATCTTGTATATTTTTCCTTTTTTAATACATTCTGCATCTCTGGAGCTCTGTCTTGTTTTGGTTTAGTATCAGTTTTCCAATGTCATTCAAGTAATTTGGGTACTGGAAGAATTGGAATAATTGATTACTAATACACCGCAGTGCAAGAAACAGGGTTCAATAAATTCAAGATCTCATTTGTTCAAATAGGATTTAATGTTCACTGCCAGTCATACATCGGCAGAAATAATATTTCCCAGAAATAACAAAGGGTCACAACACAAGTCAGAATCATCATCCTGGGAGAAATCATAGAGATTATCGTTGCCAAGGAAACTTTTTTGTTATACAATTACTTTTATTTATGTTAAACAAAACTTTGCCTTATCTAGATAGCATATGACTCAGTAATAGAAATTCCTCTACAAATTATGTGTGTAGTGATTTATATCACTGAAGCAACCATTGTGAACTAAACAATTAGTACCAGATAATGAGTAATAATTTCAAATGAAGACAACCTAGAATCAACACTTCATTTTGATGGTGACACTTCCAGAATGTCAAAGAGATACTAGACCCAGAAATAATATTAAATTACCTCCATTCACTCATTTGTATTGTAATTATTAGGGATTTACATGCAAGAAGAACTTAGAGCCCCCACAGTCAGAGATATTGAGTGTGCAATAATTATTTCGTGCCTACCAAATGACTAGACACAATCTCAATAGCCAATTTAAATCTAATGGTTGAACTAAATAATCCCAAGTGAAGAAAAGAAAAAGTGTGAAAATTTTTAAATGGACTATAAGAGTAAGACAAAAATAATTACCCCTAGTAGCCTTATAGAAGTATTGCAATTTCCATTCTAGGAAGTATTATGATTTTTTTTAGTATTTCTTATAAAATAAAAAGAGAGTTAAGAGAATCTATTTTCAACTTTAGTTAGCAATGACCTTATCTTTGAACTCAAAGTCATTGAAAATATTATTGAGTATTGAGATTCACTGTTATTTATCAAATACAAATTCAATTGTATTCTATATGAAGTAACAACTTGTAGAAAGAAGTTTATGGGCTTGAGAATACAAGACATGGTGAAGATGTCACACAGAAAGAAAGTTAGTTCCTGTATCAAAAGTACAAAAGTGAAATTACAAAGTATTCCTGTGGTATTGACTGTCATCAGAGATGAAAATATATAAAATAAATAGCAAATAAAGTGACATTAGAAACTCTTCAGAATCAGAGTCTTCCCTTGAAGCTACATGTGGGTGAAATGTGAACCTTCACAATGAGGCTTCATTGTGAAGTGAAAGAAAGCTTGTAGAAATGAACACGTGTCCACTATTATTTGCCTATAATTTTGAATTCCAATGTATGAGAAGTTTTTTTTTTTTTTTTTGCATAACCCACTTGGCAGACTAGCATGACCTAATCTAAGACAACCTAGAATCTTTATGTATATCAATCAGTGAATCAGATATTTCTTCTGTTGAAGAAATATCAGTAGCCCTGCCCTTCCTGTGAACTGTTAATCATATATTATGTATCTTCCTTTGAGAAATTTTGAAATCTGGACTATAACTTGTTCCAAGTGTTTTAAGAAGAGATAGTATGGCTCATGTCTGTAATCCCAGCACTTTGGGAGGCCAAGGCAGGCAGATCATCAGGTCAGGAAATCCAGACCATCCTGGCCAGCATGGTGAAACTCTGTCTCTATTAAAAATACAAAAAAAAAATAGTTGGGCATGGTGGTACGCACCTGTAGTCCCAGCTACTGGGGAGGCTGAAGCAGGAGAATTCTTTGAACCCAGGAGGCAGAGGTTGCAGTGAGTCAAGGTTGCACCTCTGCACTCCAGCCAGGGGACAGAGTGAGACTCCGTCTCAAAAAAAAAAAAAAAAAGGGATGGTAGATCTGTATTTGAGTAGTCAACAAGAAGGCAAAAATTGTATTTCTATAAACAAAAATAATATGCTATGTGCTATTAAATATACAATTCTATTTATTTATTCTCCATTTATATATCCAGTTGAGCATGACCTTTTCAAGCAGCTAATTATTCCAACAGTGTTTCCATGTATGGATTTAGAAACTATGTGCATATGGTTGTACGCATAGCTGGGTATATAGATAGGTATCTGGATAATATTGATATAATGGTTTTTAGTCATGACTGATTCCTGTCCTGAGAGGATAACTATGAAACACATCTGATGGCAGTTCAATGAAATATGCAATTAATCAATTTGGATAATATTGTTGGAGGTTAAGAAAGGTTTTTAATAAAATAAAAATATAAGACTGATTTTTGCAGATTGTTTCAAGCATTTTTGCACATGTATTATAATAAAGCAAAATGATTTTCCAAAAAGTTTAGTCACTAAGTATTGAGCTCTATCAAATAGTCATGTCAAAGGCAGTCATTTTGTTGCAACACTCCTATATGCATGTTTAAAAAGTCATTCTTCTAACTTGAAAATAAAAACCTACATTTTCTAATGCAGAGTAATAGGACATATTCATTGGCATTTCATTACTTTTTATTTGAAAAATGACTATTTGCTACCAGTTCTTCTCTGGGGCAATCCCAGTGCTTTTCCATATGCAAAAACATGACATTACAGTATTAATACCCTACCTTTTATATATGCATGGTTATATATATTTACATGTGTATATGTGTGTGTGTATGTGTGTGTGTGTGTGTATTGACCTGAATCAGTTTGTTCATTAGGCAATTATTGGGTTCTTTTAGTAAATATCTGTAGGCTCTGATCATTATAGATGGAGAGAACCTTTGTAATTCCTCACATACAGCCCTACTACCAAGTAAATATTAAAATTTTAAAAGTTTTGTACTAAGTTTTTCCAAACTTACAAATATTTATTGACAAGCAGGCACAAAAATTACTACAAAACATGTTTCTAAAAGTTCAGAGAAGCCTCACTCTAAGCTCTGTCTTCGGGCATTCCAACAGGCCTGTTGACTGAAAGGTTCATCTATGGTCTGTACAACAGTATTTTTACAGTATAATAAGCCAATCTAGGATTCTTAGGCAACAGAGTGCCACAGGAAATGGGGTGATACAAAACTAAAGAATTATAGCACTAAATTGAATAGTTTGAAGTTGATGGAATTTCATACCCTATTTATGCTGAAGCAGTATGTATTATTTCTAACAACTATATTTCTTAAATATCATGAGTATCAAAAATTTAAATTGAATCTCTTTTTTTTTTTTTTGAGACGGAGTCTCGCACTGTAGCCCAGGTTGGAGTGCAGTGGCCGGATCTCAGCTCACTGCAAGCTCCACCTCCTGGGTTTACGCCATTCTCCTGCCTCAGCCTCCCGAGTAGCTGGGACTACAGGCGCCCGCCACCTCGCCCGGCTGTTTTTTTTGTATTTTTTGGTAGAGACGGGGTTTCACCATGTTAGCCAGGATGGTCTCGATCTTCTGACCTCGTGATCCGCCCGTCTTGGCCTCCCAAAGTGCTGGGATCACAGGCTTGAGCCACCGCGCCCAGCCTAAATTAAATTTCTTAATTCAGATACTCAGTTTCGGTTATGTTAACTACTTCTGAAGTATGGATTCCTGATCATGATATGTCAAATTCTCGTGTTCTCATCTTGTGTATAGAACACATTTGTAAATGCATCTGAAAGTTTTTGGATGTTATAGTGACTTAAGAGAACTCCTGACATTTTGTGTGTGGACGCCAGAGATATTTTAGCATTGTATATACATTTAATTGGAGTCTCTGCAAAAAAAGTAAGAGCAAAATATGTGAATTTATGTTTTTCCCTGTTTGAATATGCAAAAATATCACATTTTTCACTTCATTACTTCTTGTACTCCAATTACACACATTAGATTTTCTAATTCTATCTTTCCTGTCTCTTAATATCCCCTTCCTCTTTTCAATCTCTGTTACTTTCTACTTCATTCTGTATATTTTATTGTTATTTATTTCTCTGCATGTTATCTTTCTCTTGAGCAGTGTTTAATCTACTGTTTACATTTTTAGATGTTTATTTAAATTTATAAGTTTCTTAGTTTTAGTTATTTTAGCTACTTTTAGTTTCATTTTCTCTTTCTGATGTATTCATTTATATAAATATCTTAAAATTGTCCAGTTTTGTGATTTGATCTCTTATGTTCTTAAACAGTTTCACAAGTAGTTTTAAAAAATATTATTCATACAATAATTCTAACACTTTTAGTCTTGGGTGGTCTAAATCAGTTTTTTTATCATTTATGTAAATTCATCAAAGTAGCTTGCCTTTTTGTATATTCATCTTCGATTGTGCCTTCCTTTTTTAACATTGTTTGCTTTTAACTACGGAACTTCTAAGACTTAAATGGGGAATTTCAATAGTGTTCCTGCTTACAGGACTTGGTTTTACCTTTTTCTTTTCATATATACATATATATATGTATTTTGTGTGTATATATGTGTGTATATATATGTATTTTTTGTGTATATATATGTGTGTATATATATGTATTTTCTTTCTGTCCAGATAAAAATTCTGTCCTGAATTTGATTATTATTTTCACGTATCAATGTATACGTTTATGTCATGTGTCTCAGTGCATTCTATAAAAATCGTTGTCCAAATCATTTCTACTAAACTGTCTCATCACAGTGTCTAAAAGTCCTTAGGTACCACACCTTCAACTTTATCTCCTTTTTCTTTTATTTTCTTCTTTTCTTTACTTTTCTTTTCTTTCGTTTTCTTTTCTTTTATTTTTCTTTTAAGGCAGAGGTTTGCTCTTGTCGCCCAGGCTGGAGTGCAATGGTGAGATCTCAGCTCACAGCAACCTCACCTCCCAGGTTCAAGCAATTCTCCTTCCTCAGCTTCCCCTGAGATTACAGGTACCTACCACCATGCCCGGCTAATTTTTGTATTTTTAGTAGAGACAGGGTTTCAACATGTTGACCAGGCTGGTCTCAAACACCTGACTTCAGGTGATCTACCAGCCTTGGCCTCCCAAAGTGCTGGGATTCCGGGCATGTGGCACCACACTGGCCTCATAACACCTTTAACAGAATGCTTTGTCAATCTGAACGATCTAAAACAAGATTTAATTATGATTTTAACTGGTACTATTTAATAATGGGTCCCTATATCTTTGTGTATGTTTATTAGCCATATATGTATGTCTTCATTGCAATTGTCTATTCATATTTTTGATCTTTTATATAGACACTTAAAACAATTATTGTAGAAATGGTTTACAAATATATTACTAATATTAATCATTTATTATATAAACAGATTTTTCACTCAGAGTATAAATATTCTTCATTTTCTTCAAAGTGGTTTCAGTTTAACAGTTTTTTGTTATGTGCTTATGCATATTTTTGGTTTCAATTGTAATGAAATTAAATTTGTCAGTCAGTTATTTTATGGTTTGTGGATTTTGCATCTTTTTTGAAAAAATTTTTAGACGAAATTGGCTTATATGATCGTGTAAGGGAAAGACTAAGTGTAACTTTGTTCTAAGTGAATATCCAATTATTCCAACATCATTTGTTGAGGAGATCCTCATTCTGTTCCATTGGTTGGATTATTTTCGCATATGTTAATTTTCCTGTCAACTGATTACTCTTCTGGTATTTATTGATTCTAATTTTATCCATATACACATTTATTCTTCTTTATAAATATTTCATATCATTTTTGAATAGTGGGTTTACGGCCGGGCGTGGTGGCTCAAGCCTGTAATCCCAGCACTTTGGGAGGCTGAGACGGGCGGATCACGAGGTCAGGAGTTCCAGACCATCCTGGCTAACACGGTGAAACCCCGTCTCTACTAAAAAATACAAAAAGCTTGCCGGGCGAGGTGGCTGGCACCTGTAGTCCCAGCTACTCGGGAGGCTGAGGCAGGAGAATGGCGTAAACCCGGGAGGCGGAGCTTGCAGTGAGCTGAGATCCAGCCACTGCACTCCAGCCTGGGCGACAGAGCGAGACTCCGTCTCAAAAAAAAAAAAAAAAAAAAAAAAGAATAGTGGGTTTACTTAGTGATCTCAATTTTTACTTTATGATACTATTTTCTGACTATTAGATTTTGTATTTTAATTTTAATTTTTACTGATACTTTATGAGATCATTGACTTTTTGATTGCTATTTTTATAATGACAAGTCTAGACTGTTCATGAAGATTTAGATCATAAATATTCCCCCAATAGACTGGAACACAGTATCAATTTCAATTATTAAGATTAATTTAAGTAAAAATAAAATTAAATTCATTTATATTGAAAGGAATTAGCATAGTTTAAAGACTATACTCTCAATTTTTGAAAATATTTTAGAAGACTAGAAATTAATGGCAATAGGTTGTGCTATAAGGTTTAAACATTTATGATCTATTAGACATCACTGCAGCAAAAGACAATCTAACTGATATCAAGTGTTAATTATCTTCAAAGAGATAAAACAGCATTTTCTTATAACCATTTGCATCTAAACAAAATAATTGAATTTTATATCTCAACCATCTTTTGAATTAAACAGAAACTAGTATTTAAAAATTATCATGGCACTACTAACAATCCTGACAATCCTTCTGTCCCCCGAGATACTCTAAAACACTGAAAAATAAAATAATTTTTTTCAGGTATATTTTTTTGATGCCACTGAATCTGTTCATAAAAGAAAAGAGTAGGTTTATAAACTTCCTTTATCGTTGTTTCTCTATTACCAATAGAGTATTATATTTATAAAAAGGGAAAATGAGAGATCACACAATTCTTTCTTTAATGTCTATGGCAATAATTAAAGAGGATATATTTGTCGCTAGCAATAAGATAAATAGCATCTTTTTCAACATTCTCCCGTCTTGTTCACCTGAAACCTCTGCCTCTACTTAGGTAACTAAGTAGAGCACGGTATTAACTAGTGAAAACTGACTGCACTAAAAATCAGGAGAATCTAGTTTCCAGACCCTGTTTTTCCCAAATTTAGCAGGGCAACCTTAGTTAATGGCTATAATTTTTTACCTTAGTATCATCTATGGTAACATGAAGACTTATAAATAAATGTTTATAAATGTTGATATATATCTAATATTAACAAGTGTCTCAAATATAAGCAACATAGATTTAAAATTCAATGAATAATTTAAATAAAATGCAAATCTTGGTAATTAAGAGTATCACTAAGTTATAGTACCTAATTATGACCTACTTGATGTACGAATAATAATGACCAAGGGAAAGGATGTTTGCTTTGATGTTTTCTCTCAAAATTTACTGTAAACAACATGAGAAAATATACCATCAAATATGCAAGGAAATTATTGAAGCTTGGACAGTGAAATATGAAGATACTTGAAGGTAGGATAAGGTGCATGCTGAGAGTCAGTCCATGCCTTTTCAGACCTCAAGTTTGATGTAGTTTATTTCAGAGTTTGCCTGTCTTGACTAATAACCTATGATTACAGCTAAAATGTTAAGCCTGTGGATTAGCCACATGGTGCTAGAAGAAGACTAGGAGATGTTTCTATAAACCTAGATGAATAGTAGAAGAGCAGGAGAGTAGCAGTTGGAGAATCCATGCAGCCAACCCATTCCTAAGGCACACACAGTCTCCAGAATGAGGGAGATTGCTGTAGATGAAGTTTACTTAAGTTTTGTGTAGTTTGCTCTGTGTATGTTTTACACCTCCCTCCATGTGAAAAACAAAAATAAGAAGCACATATTGAATTTCAGTTAATTGGTGTGCTTTTCATAGTGCTATGGGTTAGTAATTCTGAAACAATTTCTTTGCGTATTCTAAGTTTGGGTAAATGAGTAATTATATTAAGTATAAAGGAATTAGATAATTTAGGTTCTTAGCTTTGAGTACTGACAGGGTATAAAAAAAAATGACACAGCAGCAGCAATAGATTATACCTAGCACCCGTTTTACAGAAATAGTTAATTCCAGGGCTAAGAAAGGGAAAATGTAACATGGCTCTGGAAGAGCTTGATATGCAAAACAGCAAAGAAGTTCTCAGAGAATAAAGGAGACCTATTGAAGGAAGACAATAATCAAAATGAATGGATTTCCACTGAAAAATAATAATTAATAATAGTTAACAGTGATAGTGAAGTATTATCACCCATTAAATTTAAGAAACATTGCGTAAGTCTATGCTGATAAAAGGAAAAATTAGAAAGAAAAGTTCATCTTTCTAGTGTGTCATTAAATACAGAAGGAATTATAAAATTATAATGTCATTAATGACCATTAAACCTAATGAGAGTTTGATAAATAATAGAAACTTTACATAGATGAAGAACAGGAATGTTTTCACAACATTATGTGTTCATTTCAAAAACTAATATGTTAACTTTATGGTGGAAATTCTGGTAGATACCATGTTAACCAAGTTATCAAAATCAATAACATCAATATTGGACAAAGGCTGTAATATGGTTTGGCTGTGTCACCACCCAAATCTCATCTTGAATTCCCACATATTGTGGGAGGGACCCAGCAGGTGGTAATTGAATCATGGAGGCAGGTCGTTCCCATGCTGTTCTCATGATAGTGAATAAGTCTCACGAGATCTGATGGTTTTATAATGGGGAATTTCCTTGCACAAACTCTCTCTCTTTTCCTGCTGATATCCATGTAAGATGTGACTTGCTCCTCTTTGCCTTTCACCATGAATGTGAGGCCTCCCCATCCATATGAAACTGTAAGCCCATTAAACCTTTTCCTTTTATAAATTGCCCAGTATCGGGTATGTTTTTATTAGCAGTGTAAAAACGAGATAATATAGTAAATTGGTACCATTAGAGTGGAGCATTGCTGAAAAGATACCAGAAAATGTGGAACTGACTTTGGAAATGGGTAGCAGGCAGAGGTTGGAACAGTTTGGAGGGTTCAGAAGAAGACAGGAAAATGTAGGAAAGTTTAGCACTCCCTAGAGACTTGTGGAATGGCTTTTACAAAAATGCCAATAATGATATAGAGAATGAAATTCAGGCTGAGGTGGTCTCAGATGGACATGAGGAACTTGTTGGGAATTGGAGCAAATGTGGCCCTTGTTGTGTTTTAGCAAAAGGCTGGCAGCATTTTGCCCCTGCCCTAGAGATTTGTGGAACTTTGAACTTGAGAGAGATGATTTAGTGTAACTGGCAGAAAAAAATTTCTGAGGAGTAAAACATTCAGGAAGTGACTTGGGTGCTTTTAAAGGTTATATAAAGGTTATAGGGTTATATATTCAGTTATATAAGGGAAGCAGAGCATTAAAGACCAGAACATTTGCAGCTTGACAATGTGTTAGAAAAGAAGATCCCATTCTCTGAGGAGAAATTCAAACTGGCTGCAGAAATTTGCACAAGTAATGAGAAAACCAACGTTAATCCCCAAGACGATGAAGAAAATGTCTCCAGTGCATATCAAAGGTCTTCATGGAAGCCCCTTCCATCACAGGCCCAAAGGCCTAGTAGAAAAGGTGGTTTAGTAACCTGGACCCAGGGTCCCTCTGCTGGTGCAGCCTAGGGTCTTGGTACCCTGCATCCCAGCCACTCCATCCATGGTTGAAAGGGGCCAACATAGAGCACAGGCCATGGCTTCAGAGGGGATACTCAAGCCTTGGCAGCTTCCATGTGTTATCAAGCCTGTGAGTACACAGAAGTTGAGAATTGGGGTTTGGGAACCTGTTTCTAGATTTCAGAATATGAACAGAAACACCTGGATGTCCAGGCAGAAGTTTGCTGTAGGAAAAGGGCTCTCACGGAGAACTTCTGCTACGGTGCTGTGGAAGGGAAATGTGGGGTTGAAGCCCCAACACAGAGTAGCCACTGGAATACTGCCTAGTGGAGCTGTGAGAAGACGGCCACTGACCCTGAGAACCTAGAATGACAGATTCACTGACAACTTGCACCGTGCACCTAGAAAAGCTGCAGAAACTCAATGCCAGCCCATGAAAGGAGCAGGAGGTAGGGTGTAACCTGCAAAGCCACAGGGGTAGAGCTTCCCAAGACTATGGGAACCTACTTCTTGCATCACTGTGACCTGGATATGAGACATGGAGTCAAAGGAGATCATTTTGGAGCTTTAAGATTTGACTGCCCTGCTGGATCTTGGACTTGCATGGGTCCTATAGCCCTTTTGTTTTGATCAATTTCTCCCATTTGGAAGGACTGTGTTTACCCAATGCCTGCACCTCCATTGTATCTAAGAAATAACTAACTTACTTTTGATTTTATAGGCTCATGTGCAGAAGGGACTTGCCTTGTCTCAGATGAGACTGGACTGTGGACTTTTGAGTGAACGCTGAAATGAGTTAAGACTTTGGGGGACTGTTGGGAACAAATGATTGATTTTAAAATGTGAAGACATGAGATTTGTGAGGGCCCAGGGATGGAATGATACGGTTTTGTTGTGTCCCCAGCCAAATCACATCTTGAATTCCCACATGTTGTGGAAGGGACCCAGTGGGAGGTAATTGAGTCATGGGGGCAGGTCGTTTCCATGCTGTTCTCATGATTGTGAATAATTCTCTCCAAATCTGACCGTTTTGTAAGGGGGAGTTTTCCTGCACAAGCTCTCTCTCTTTGCATGCTGCCATCCACCTAAGATGTGACTTGCTCCTCCTTGCCTTTCACCGTGAATGTGAGACCTCCCCAGCCGTGTGGAGCTGTAAGTTCATAAAGTATAATAAAAAAAATTTCAGTTAAACAGTACCAAATACATTTTATCATTTTTTCAAGGAATTATTGAGCTGTGTAAAAAAAAAAAAAAAAAAGCAAAATAGAATAACCTTCTCTCTTTTGTTAGTTGCCCAGTCTCAGGTAGGCCTTTATCATCAGCATGAAAATGGGTAAATACAGACTGACATTCTATTTGTACTGATGATCCACTAAGGAACACAGATGTCTCTATGATATTTCTCCCAAAGTCTCTAACCTAAATATAATCATTAGGAAACATCAGACAGACACACCTAGATTAATGGATATTCTATAAAATATTTGGCTTATGTTTCTCAAAAATTTCAAAGCTACACAAGCTAGAAAAGGGCTGAGGGTATGTTCCACTCAACTAAAAGTGGCTAACTTGATGCTAATTTCAGGCAATCCTCAGATTGAGCTATGGCCAAGATGATAGTGGTAGTTGATGGGATATAGTACTGAAAATATTGAGACATATAAAAAATATTGAGTATGGACCAGAATTATATAGTAGTATTGTATCAATGAAAAATTCCTGGTTTTGATTACACTCTTGTAGTTTTGTTAGAGAAACTCCTTATTCTTAAGAGATGGTACCGCTACCCTCAAAATATTCAAAGTTTTTGTACTATCTTTTCAACTTCTCAGTAAGTTTCAAATTAGGTAATACAAAAGGTTACAATGTATGGTATAGAGAAAATAAAGACGTTTTCTTTAGCATTAATAAATGTCCATTTTACCATAGCTGGGTTGAACTATATATTAACTTTAATTATTGAGTTATAAGTTACCCAATCAGCAATCAATCAGCCGCTGTTAAATTGGCAATATTTGTGCATATGGTATTACACACAGAAATTGGGAGAAATAAAAGATACCTTGGACATGGCTCAGTATTCATAAAGCTTTTAATCTGGTTTGAGATCAAAACTATCAAATATAAATATGACTGAGTTGGGTGATATGTAGAATATTGAGATATGGGAAAGAAAACATACCTTGAAAGGACCACACTGTGAAACAGTAGATTTATTAAATGAGCAGCCTCATGGTTTATCCAGTACATCTGGATGAGAGAACGAGAAATCTGGGGGTAAATGTGAAATGAGAAATGTATTTATTGAGTATCTAATATATGCTTGTCATTATGCTCAGCGTTTGCTACCTTATTTAGTCATCATCACAATGCTGTGAGTTTCATTTGTTTGTTTGTTTGTTTCTCACAATTTAGAAATTGGAAAATGGTTACTGAGAAAGTTTAAATAACTTACCCAAGTTTGTGGAGTCAGGATTTGCATTCATGTGGCTCTCATTTAAAAGCCAATTCCTAAAACAAAATATAGCAACCAAGTAATAAAGACCTTAATAAACCATCTTAATCTATCTCTTTGATTTTCCCATTGAAAAAAAGAGAGTGTTAATAGCAACCCGCAGTTTATTTCATCCCTAATCTAACTGGGAAAGTAAAATAACTGCCAAATTCCCTCATTAGCATGCTAGTAACAGACCTCACAAAGGAAGCCTCCATATCCTATGTTAGCCTTCACTAGCATGAGTGTCCTTATCAACAAAATGCTATTAGATGATGTACCAGGACCATTCTGATTGCTTGAGTCAAATAAATTAAACTGAAATGTACAGTTTCAGAAGTCAAAAAGTATCATTTAAGCTATGCAATTATTAGATTATAAACTAGGGATTTTTGTAACCTAAATTGCATGATGATGTTCCACTTGCATGTTTAATTTGGTTCAGGGCATATTCTCATATGGTGAAGAAATACTTGGGAAGACATGTGGCTGCTCCATAATATCATGTGATTAGCTTTGTCCTTGACGTTATTACTAAAGCTTGATACTGAATGTGATCTCTGATTTATGTGAGTCTGAACTGACAATGCAACCTTTTGTGTTATTGTATCATCTTTCCGTGGTATTCTCCTCTTTAAAAACTTCTTACCATTGCATTTATTGATTTAATCTAAACTTTCTGAATACTCTTTATGTGTTAATAATGAAGCTGGACACCACATATATAAATGGCCAGATTCAGTCAAATATCGTTTCAGACATTATGGCCTCCTTGCCAGATTAGATTTTATGTTTTTCCCCTATGTTCTTATGGCATTTTGAACATATGTCTATTTTGATGTATTATTTACTCTATATTCATACCATTTGTTAATATCTCTGTGTCCTGGTCCCCAAAAAGTCTATAAAAAAAGAAACTAATTCTCATTTCTTCACTGCAACTTTCTTAATAACAATATAGTGCACTGCAAAAAAAAAATGATAAACATTTGTGGGAATATAAAAGATTTTTATCTTTGCTTCTTATATTGTTCTTACTTGCCTGTAGTCACTACTTAGTTAAAATTAATAAAAGATTTCTATCAGGCACAAAAGCCTCAAGTAAAAAAAAGATTAAAATTATCATTTCATTGGATGACCTCTGTGGGAAAATATGGTTATCTTTACATTTATAAAGGCTTTTCTTCTTTCCCTTTACTTTTTTTTTCCCTAAGGACCTTGCTTTAGAAAAGCAGAAACACAAAGACCATCAGAGAGAAAAGTTAAATTTAACACCTTTCTCTTATTTAATTCTAAGAAATTTGTGTTGATAATAATTAAATTAATCATGTATCTTCCAAATTTTATTAAATGACTTCCCAACAAGTTCACTGGCTTTATTGAGCACCCAGCTTCTCTGCACGAATGAGACCAAGTGCTGCCTTTGTTACTGTGTTCTGATTATTCAGCAGCAATATCTTAGGATTTATGAATTCAAGATAAGTAAGCTAGAAAAGAAGCATCTCTCCTTTTATCCATGTTGAAGAGACTTATTCATTCACTTGTGCTAAACTCTACAGTACTAGTGAACTCCATAACTTAATTAACATTTTTTAAACAAAATAAAAATGGCAAGAATTTGGCATTTTCCCGTCCTTCTCTGTTTCATAATTGCAGTTCATTTTTCTTATAATGCTCTAGTTCTGCAAATACAGCCAATTTTTTAAAGTAATTAGGTTGTCTATTTTGGGTAAATATGCTACACTGTGAGAATGCGTATTGACTTGATATAAATTGTGTTAATTAAACACGCCATTGTTTAGAAGCAACATCTAAAAACAACCACCAGAGAATTCATTTTTAATGCAGTAATCAAATTCTGATGCTTGGAAGGCTTAAGCTTCATGAGCTCCAGGAACTATAATCAAGTGAAGATTTTTTTTTTCAGTAACTAGGGCCAATGTGGCTGAGGTAAGCTAGGGCGGAGAACGGGGTAAATTTCAGCCATCAAGGCCGCTCTGCAAGGCAGACATCAATAGAGGCAATATTGAAGCTAGAGCTGAGAAAATAGAAGTAAATGTTTCCTGAGTATGTACTGAAAACTACAAACAAGACCATGTGTGAAGTAATATACATGGCATTTCTTTTGTAATCTGCTCCACAACCATATGGGGACATGTTGTTTTCTCTAAATATGGCGAACTGGAACTCATAGTAAGGAAGCAACAAAGAGATCACAAGGTTAAAGCAAATAACTTTATTGGCATGCATACGTTAAAACTGCAAAGTACTGGCCTTTTCTAAATTAGCGAAGTTTACTCAAAAGGTGGGTAGAGGGTTGGGTAAAGAGAGAATGGGAAAAGCAAACTAGAAAGTAGGAGAGAAGAGAGGTTAGAGGAAGTAAGAGAGTGAGCAAATCCTGGGTATCTGAAGCTTATACAATTGGAGGGGACTGCTTCATGGGAAACAGTACAAAATTATGAATATAAAATTAAATATTGGAGCCCTGAGAAGACTCCCATGAAAGTAAGTAGCTCTAAAGATGCCCATCCTAGTTATGTTTTGCTGCATATTAAATCATTCCCCAAATTTACAAATTAACTCTTCCTATTATGTTTTACATCTCTGGAGTTGGATAGAATCAACTAATAAGTACTTGCTTAGGGTCCCTCATGTAGTTGAAATTACATGCCAGAGAAGGCTGGAGTCATCTGAGTCCTTGACGAGCTGGACAACCAAAAGGACTCATTCACGTGACGGTCAATTTGTGCTGGCAATCACTGAGCACGCAGCTACGACTCTACACTATTATCTTAGCTCGGTTGTCTTCATGGCTTCTGCATGTGACTTGTGCTTCTCACGGAATAGCGCCTGGGTGCTGAGAGCAAGTATGACAGGAAGCAGCTTGCCAATAGAGACAAAGCCAATTTTGCCAGTCCTTTTCAAGAGTTGCCTAGAAGTTGCACAACATTACTTCCATTGCATTTTATTGGTTAAGCAGTCACAGGCCAGTCCAGATTTAAAGGAGAAGGGGAGGGAGCCAAGATGGCCTATCAGACAAAGCTAGGAGGAACACTGGGAAGATTGGCACACTCTGAGCAGATTTTTTAAGGGAAGGCATTGAAAATGGATGGAGCGGGGACATGGATGCTGAGTTGCAAAGGGAGAAAGCTGGAAACCTTGGATGGCGCTAGTGAGCACTAGGACTGCTTCCTGGCCTCCAGTAACTCCTAGTGAAGGAGTAAGCTGAAAAGGCAAGGAATGGCGTATTCTCACCATGGACCTCAGAATCTTAGCTGCAGGCAACCTGAAGACCCTCACAGACACATGAGTTGGCAGAGAGCTGCTTAAAGAGGTTACAGGGTGGGAGTCCATCCTGTATATAGTCCAGAGAGGTTGATGGGAGAATGTCAGGAGTGCAGTACAACCAAGGATGCCCATCCCCTAAGGCTTGACATGCTCCTATAGGAGACTTTAGCCATAAGGTGACTGTTGGACCTAGACAGAGCAGATTGGTCTTGCCTGTGAGATAGGGCCAGTCTGATCTGAGTGTTCTCCTGTCCACTTGCCTCTCCTGGGGCCCCAGCCTGGCTGTGCCCACTTGCAGCACAGCTTTGGATGCCCAACCAGGGTGCCTCTCAGTGCCCGCATTATAGTTGTTTTACCAGAAGACCACATCTGACCATCAGAGAGCTCCAGTAGACCAGCCACTGCCAACATGTGCCAGCCTACCTGCAGCGTCCCTGCACGCTACCCTTCTCCCTCTGCAGCCTTCCCCACCATTTTGCCAGTACACACTTGCCCATAGCCCTTTCCACACTGCTTTGCTGGCACACACGGTGGCTTACTCCCCACACCCTGCCAGCCTGCATTTAAGCACAGACCCCACCAAACACTGCTGCAGGTGGAAGGACAACTACTACCCCACCCATCCCCTGATGATGTGTAGGCACTCAGCCATGCCATCATTACCGGTGGGAACGCCACTCAGATTCCAGCAACCTTACCCCTATCGCCCACCTGTCATGCACCTGCCACTGCCAGTGTAAATGTGTACAAGAACAATGGCAGCCCTGCTCCCACCAGCATTATATCATTGCTGCTGCTAGCATGAGCACACACAGGAATGTCAAAGCCCACTCCTGCTGGTACCCTACCCCAGCTGATGCACGTGCACTCCACCATGCTACTGTGACTCCTGGCATGCATGAGCAAGCATGGATCCCACTGCCACCACCCCTATAAAGCATTTTAGCCAGCACCACCCATTGGAGTGTTGTGGCCAGGAGACTGGGAACACCTCAGGCCCTCCGGCACAGCATGTTTCTAACCTCAAGAAGCCACGGAACAAAACTCAAAGGTAGAGCCCCAGCCCCCACAGAGTTAAAACATGCAGATGCCGAGCTGGGACTTGGCCTCCTGAAATCTTTCAGAAATAAGGCCAATAATCTGAATCCACCATATATCACAATCAAACCCACAAGGGCATCAAAGGAGACCAAAGCAAAAATCCTATCCAAAGGACAGCAACTTCAAAGGCTGAAGGAACATCAGCACATAGATGAGAAAAAAAATAGCACAAGAATTCTAGCAGTTCAAAAAAGAGTATCTTCTTACCTCAAAAGGACTGCATGGTTATCAAGGAGCCTAAAATGACAGAAATAGTATTCGGAATATGGATAGAAACAAAGATCATCAAGATTCAGAAGAAAATTGAAATGCAATCCAAGGAATCTAAAGAATACATTAAAATAATACAAGAGCTGAAAGATGAAATTATCATTTTAAGAAAGGACCAAACTGATCTGATGGAGGAAAAAAATCTCTTCAAGAATTTCAGAATAAAATTGCAAGTATAAACAAGAGTAATCAACCAAACTGTGCAAAGAATATCGGAGCTCAAAGCTTGGTTCTCCAAAATACCTCCATCAAACAAAAATAAGGAAAAAATAATAAAGAATGAACAAAATCTCCAAAAGATATGGAATCATGTAAAGAAATCAAATCTATGACTCACTGATATTCCCAAAAGTGAAAGAGACCAAGCAAATTGAAGAACATATTTAAGGAAACTATTCACGAAAATTTCCCCTACCTTGCTACAGAGGCCAACATTCAAATTCAGGGAATGCAGGGAACCTCTTTGAGATGCTGTACAAGATGGCCATTCCTAAGATACATAGTCATCAGAGTCTCCAATATCAAAATGAAAGAAAAAGACAGAGGAGGGGCAGATCACCTATAAAGATCACCCCATTCATCAGGCTAACAAACAGCAGATCATTCAGCAGAAACTGTACAAGCCAGAAGAGACTGGGAGCCTATATTGAGTATTCTTCAACCAAGAACCTCATATTCAATCAAACTAAGCCCCATAAGCCAAAGAGATGTAAGATCCTTTTTAGACGAGTAAATGCTAAGGGAATACAAGGACCTACTACAACTTTAAGACCTGCCTTACAAAAGGTCCTGAAGGTTATGATAAATATGTAAAAGAAAGACCATTAACAGCTGCCACAAAAAAACACACGTAAGTACATGGACCATTGATACCATAAAGCAAGCACATAATCACATATGTATAATAACCAGCTAACAAAACTATGACAGAATAAAATCCACACGTATCAACATCAACCTTGTATGTAAATGGGTGAAACACACACTTAAAAGGCACAGAGTGGCAAGTTGGATAAAGAAACAGGACCCAACTCTATGCTGTCTTCAAGATATCCATCTCACAGTCAATGACACTCATAGATTCAAATAAAATGATGGAGAAAAATCTACCAAGAAAATGAAAAAACAAAAAAGGCACATATTGCTATTCAAATTTCAGAAAAATAAAACAGACTTTAAAATAATAAAGATTAAAAAAAGACAAAGAAGGGCATTACACATTAGTAAAGAGGTCAATTCAACAAGAAAACCTAAATATCCTAAATATGTATTCACCCAGAAAAAGAGCACCTAGATTTATAAAATCAAGTTCTTAGGGATCATTGAAGAAATGCGCCTAGCCACACAGTAACAATGAGAAACTTCAACATCCCGCTGGCAGTATTAGATCATTAAGGCAGAAAACTAACAAAAATATTAGGGACCGGAACATTGGCACTAACAGACACTACAGAACTCTTCACCCCAAAACAACAGTCACTCTTCTCATCTGCACATGGCATATACTCTAAAACAGCCACACAATCGACCATAAAATAATCCTCAGCAAATTCACAGAAACTGAAATTATGTCAACCACACTCATAGACCGCAGTGTAATACAAGTAGAAATTAATACTAACAAAAATCACTCAAAACCATACAATTACATGAAAATTAAACAGCCTTCTTACTGAATCACTTGGGTAAGCAATGAAATTGAGAGAGAAATCAAAAAATCCTTTGAAGCTAAGGAGAACGAGGATATAAAATATGAGAATTTCTGGGACACAGCGAAAACATTGATAAGAAGAAAGTTTACAGTGTAAAACACTCACATCAAAAAGTTAAACATCTCAAATTAAAAACCCATTATCACAACTAGGGGAACTAGAGAAATAAAAGTAAACCAACCCCAAAGCTAGCAGAAAATAAGAAATAATGCAAAACAGAGTTGGACAGGATAAAATTGGGAGGTGAAAAACCATACAAGAGATTAACACACTTATTAATTGGTTATTTGAAAGAACAAATAAGATGGATAGACTTCTAATTAGACTAAAAAAACCAAAAGACATAAATGCAATAATAAATGACAAAAGGAACTTTACAACTGATCCCATAGAAATATGAAAAACCCTCAGACACTATCAGAAAAAAACTGTATGCCCACGAACTAGAAAACCTAGAGGCAATGAATAAATTCCTGGAAATATACAGTCTCCCAAAATTGAGCCAGGAAAAAATTAAATCCCTGAAGAGAAAAATAATGAGTTCCAAAAGTGAATTAGTAGTAAAAACCTACCAACCAGATAGAAGACCAGGACCAGATGGATTCACAGACACATTCTTCCAAATGTATCAGGAAGAGCTGATGTCATTCCTGCTGAAACTATTCCAAATAATTCAGGAGGAGGTACTTCTCCCTCACTCATTCTATGTGGCCACCATCATTCTGATACCAAAACCTGGCAGAGACACAGCAAAAAAAAAACCAAAACTTAAAACTTCTGGCAACATTCTTGATGAACATAGACACAAAAATCCTAAACAAAATACTTGCAAGCCAAATCCAGCACCACATCAAAAAGCTAATCCTACACTATAATGTAGGCTTTATCCCTGGGATGGAAGGATGGTTCAACATATGAAAATTAATAAATGTGATTTATCACATAAAAATAATTTTAAAAAACTATATGATCCTCTCAATAAATGCAGAAAAGACTTTTGATGTAATCCAACATCCCTTCAATTAAAAATCTTCAACAAACCAGGCTTTTAAAGAACATACCTCAAAGTAATAAGTCATCTCTGACCAACATACAGGCAACGTCATACTGAACATGGAGAAGCTAGAAGCATTGAGTACCAGAATAAGACAAGGATGCCCAATCCCACCACTCCTATATAGCGTAGTAATGGAAATCCCAGCCAGAGAAATCAGGCAATAGGAAGATATACAAGGCATCCAAATAGAAAGAGATTAAGTCAAACTATCTCTGTATGTAGATTATATCATTCTGTACCTAGAAAACACCATAGTCACTGCCTAAAACCTCCTAAATCTGATAAACAACTTCAGCAAGGTATAAGGATACAAAATCACTGTATAAAAATTGGTAGCATTTATATACGCCAATAACATCCAAGATGAGAGCCAAATCCAGAATGCAATCTCATTCACAATAGCCACAGAAAGAATAAATTACCTAGGAATCTAGCTAACCAGGGAGGTGAAAGATCTCTACAATGAAAATTACCAAACACTGAAATAAATCAGAGATGACACAAACAAATGGGAAAATATTACATACTCATGGATAGGAAGAATCAGTTTTTTGGAAATGGCCATACTGCCGAAAGCAATTTAGAGATTGAATGCTATCCTATCAAACAACCAATGGCATTTTTCACAGAACTAAAAAACAAAACGAAACCCTATTTTAAAATTTGTATGAAGCCTAAAAAGAGCCCGAATATACAAGGCAACCCTAAACAAAACGAACAAAGCTAGAGGCACCACACTACCTGAATTCAAACTATACTACAGAGCTACAGTAACCAAAACATCTTGGTAGTGGTACTCACGCAGACACACAGATTAACAGAACAGTTTAGAGAACCCAGAAATAAAGTCATACACCTACAACTATCTGTCCTTTGACAAAGTTGACAAATAAAGCAATAGGGAAATAACTCCCTAATCAATAAATGGTGCAGGGATTACTGGTTAGCCATATGCAGAAGTTGAAACTGGATCCCTTCTGAAGCAGCCTTGTTGTCTGGGATGATATCCGAGGTCCATTTTCTCATGACAAGGAAATCAAGGACATGGACACACAATAGGTGAGCTTAAGAGCAGAGGTTTAACAGGTTCTTTAAGGATTAAAATGTAAAAGATTAATATGTGAATGGTGCCCATGAGAAATGAGAATACTTTGAGCCAGGAAAATCAAGATTATCATTCATATTTATTTTATATTATATATGAGAATACTGGTGAGAGAATACTGGACAAAATAAGTTTTCAAAGTTACACAGCAAATGAGCAATGGATTACAATGAATTTTATGCTGGGCACAGTGGCTCACACCTGTAATCCTAGCATTTTGGGAGGCTGAGATGGGCGGATCACATGACGTCAGCAGTTCGAGACCAGCCTGGCCAATATGGTGAAACCCCATCTCTACTAAAAATATAAAAAAATAGCCAGATGTGGTGGTGGGCACCAGCTACTTGGGAGGCTGAGGCAGGAGAGTCACTTGAACCCAAGAGGCGGAGGTTGCAGTGAGCCAACATTGCACCAGTGCACTCCAGCCTGGGCAACAAGAGCAAAACTCTGCCTCAAAAAAAATTAATTTCAGGCTTTATAATATTGTAAAATGGAATTAAAATTAAAGACTAAAACATTTTTATAAAAAGGACAATTTTTTAAAAAAATAAGTAAAAACTTTTCTTATGTACATTTACCCAAGTTGAAATATAGCCATGTGAAAAATAGATTTGCCAAATGAGAATCTGGGATTTTAGCTTGAACATCCATTCTTGGATACATCATAATGTGAGCTTCCCAGAGGAAGACAATATGTCTGCTTTGCTCAACTTTGCATCTCTAGGATTTGCCACAATGTTTGGCACATGATATACAAAGACTAAATCAATATTTTTAAATAAAATAATGAAAATAGTTTGTATAATTTCAACTTTCTCAAATATTTTAAAGGCAATGTAATTTGCATGTCTGTTTTATCGCTCAAATCATCAATCAGGTTGTATTCTATATATCTTCTTTCCTACTCTATTTCCAGGAAGTCCACTAGTCGTAGAAAAGCATGAAGCAGAGCCATTCTCATTGGTTCACAGACCTGCAGCCTTATATGGATCTGCTCCAGCTGACCAGAGGCTTATTAGCATGATATTTCTATACTCTTGTATGTTACTGACTTTTTCAGTTCTTTATTATAGGACAATAGCTGAACAATAGAAGCTTTTATTCCCTTATTATTGTTAGTTTTAATTTTTGTTTCCATTTTTTGGTTATTTTTGTTGGCTTGTTAAGTTTTGGGTTTAAAAAAATGAATAAAACAAACTACCTAAAATATTCAATGTTCATATAAAGCATAAATCAATAGCATCATTCCACATATCAAAACGTAGAACCTGAGGGTGCAAATTCACCCAAGGAGTAGAAACAATTCCTAAAGCAAGACAGAAAACAGCTCATGATAAATGCTCCCCATGTTACAGTTTAACTTTCGTTTAAACAGTTAAAATGGTTTAAAGTACATTATAGAATTACACAAATAACAAACTGGTCTATTCTCCTGTTGCTTGTACTCCCCTCATTTTAAGCTTATTTCATTAAGTGACAACAGGAATCATTAAGCTAAATGCATATTCTGCATATTAAAATGTTTGTATGCAAAGATTTCCAGGTTTTAACTGAAGTGGAACTTAGTAGTAATCTAAGGGAATGCACAGTCACCTAGTCATGTTACTATCAGGCCACTGAGGATAACTGAGGACTGAAGGCATTTTATGAGAACAAAAATATTAGTTTCAGATTTTGTACCTAGAGAGATATAGAATCAATGGGGCGGCAGAGGCCTTAAATGAAAGAAAAAAGCTGCACACTGAATGACTTGCAGAACTAGCCAACTTGTACAAGCAAGAACCGGGAGTGTTATGTATGGAAATAAATGTCAAGAGTATTAAATCAGGGCAGGGGGGCAGTGAAATGTGAAGTTGGATAAAAGTAAGTTTATTCATGTGAGATTCCTCTTCCAGTTCATACAACTTCATACTCTGGAAAAGACCTTGGGTATTGCACCAACCAGTGCTCATATGGTTAATGGAAACTTGGAAAAGCCAGTGGATTACAGTATAAAATAGAAGTATTTGGACTACTGTGATACAGAGTGAAGTAAGGCATCAAAAGTTTCTGAGCATTGGATACACTAAAGTGGATATAGTATGTAATATTGGGATACTCAGAAGATGACTGTGTTCCTGGTGGACGCCTCCTTTACAAAAACAATAAGGAGCATATTAATGCGAGAGGCACCAGCATCACTGAGAAGCCCTGGGTAGGTGTTCTCTAAAGTTCACAGCTGATGTAGTATCACGAACTACACTACATGATAGCAGTGGGGAAGGCATGTTCCTGAAAGGATACAAGCCAAGTTGTTTATTGCTGTCAAAACTGGGCCAGAGAGAAAGCTGGAGAAAACTCACATAGAATTGTGGAGACAGTTAATAGTATATGGTGTTCCCTTCAAGCTAAAAACAAATCATTCCGTCTAGTACCTCTCACTACTAAGAAGAAAGCATGGCATATTGTAGGCCTCCTTTGGGTTCCTGAGGAAGCATATTCTGCACTTAGGAATCCGGATGAACTCATACATTTGATGACATATCGTACTCAGCTTTGAATGAGGCCAAGAGTAAGCATAGGCTTTGCAGCAACCCCAGATTAAGATCTAAGAGTTCCTGTCATTTGGGATATATGACCTAGTAGAGAATCACAATATAGACCTCTACTGTTCTGAAGCAAGTTACATGGGAAAAAGAGAACTAAACACCTTTCAAAAAACTGTTCCTAGTATAGAAATTCATACTTGTACAGACAGATTGCCTGATGATGGGACATAAACTATCTATGTAGAAAGAACTGCTATAGCCTGGCTTTTATCATACACGCCAAGTCATAGGCTGAATTGGACCAGCAGGAATCAGTTGCAGGATGGAAGTAATGCATTCGTTACCAAACAAAAGCATAGGACACAAAATGTCTGTACAGGAAGTAGCCTAGATCCCCCACATTATCTACCACTTTTCTCCTGGCTTATTGCTTCAGATCACACAAATAGCCACATGGGAGTCCCTTGACAGAGGAGGAAGAAGTCAAATATTGGTACATGGATGAATAAACTCAGCAGCTGATGCACATTGAAAATGGATGACAGTTGTACTATAGCCCTATTTAGAAATGACATAGAGAGACAGTGATGAGGGAAAATCCTCCAAGAGTGCTGAATTCCAGGTGTTATATGTGGTCTCCTAATTTGTCTGGTGGTTCTATCATTTAGGAGATATGATCCAGTAAGACCCAGGGTTTTAGACATATCTGTGTTGGGAGAAGATACCATGTAAATTTTTTGAGAAGGCCTAAAGAAGAATTGCAATATAGACATATATTGTTCCCCAGCAAGTTAGTTACATTGGAAGCAAAGAACTAAACACCTTTCAAAAAACTGTTCCCATTAAACCAGTTGGCCCCAGTCCTGAGGTTAGAATTTATATGGATTCACAGGCTGGTTGCTGAATGGAACTAGAAAGAGATATTGAATGATTGGGTTGAAAAACTTCTGTGGAAGAAACATATGCATGGACCTATGAGAATGATCAGGTGTGAAGAGCTGTATCACATGTTAATATCCACCAGAGAGCATATATCAAAGTTGAAGCTACAATCAATCAAGTAAACAAAGTGACTCAGTTGGTATGCTACAACCAGCCTCTGCCTTGGTCGGCCACACTTATGCTGATACAGTAGGGTCATTTACAAAGTAGCTACGTTGGCTGAGAGGATGATTATTGATAAATGCCAAAGCAAGGGTTCCCTGTTCCCAAAGCCGATTTATCTATTACTGCTGCCCTAACTACAAGAAACAGATACATACTAAGTTCTCTATATGTCACCATCTTTTAAAGAGAACATACACACTTGGCAAGTTGACTACATTAATCCATTTCATCCTAGAAGAGATAGCAATCATCTAAAGTGGAATAGAGTTATACTCTTTTTTTTTTTTTTGAGAGAGAGAGAGTCTCACTCTGTCACCCAGGCTGGAGTGCAGTGGCATGATCTCGACTCACTGAAACCCGGGTCTCCAGGGCCCAAGTGATTCTCAGGCCTCAGCCTCCCAAGTATCTGAGATTACAGGAGTATGACACCACCCCTGGCTAATGTTTGCATTTTTAGTAGAGATAGGATTTCACTATGCTGCCCAGGCTGGTCTGGAACTCCTGACCTCAAGCGATCTGCTTGCCTCAGCCTCCCAAAATGCTGGGATTACAGACATGGGCCACTGTGCCTGGCTGGAATATAATACAAATATATTCTAGATATGAATTTCCCTTACCTGTCCACAAGACCTAAATCAGCAGTACTATCCTAGAGCTCACAGAATATGTGATCCCTTACACAGGATCCCACATAACCAATGGACCTCCTCTAGAGCAAGAAAGTTGTATCATGTTCTGGCACTATCTGGAAGCAAATGACTTCACATGATGTTGGAATAACCTAAAGAAGCTATAACTGAGACATCAGCTACAAAATGATGCCCTATAAGGATCAGACACTTTCAGCCAGGATTCAGTGTGTACTCTCAATCAATCATAGTTGTACATGATTGTATCTACAGTAAAGTGTATCAGGCCAGGAACTAAGTAGAATTCACTGTGCCCTAACTGAAGAATTTGTGATTTTCTTTTTTACAACTCTAGGTTCTACGTTTAAGTCCTGTCTTCAAGATTGCAAAAGTCAATCTCACATATAGATAAATAAAAAAAGGTTATTTGCTATTGTAAAAATATTCAAAGAATACCCAGCTAAATGTAGAATAAAATATGAGTGTCTAAGAAGCTATACTGACTATGCTTTAGAATAATGGGTCATTATACATGTTGAGGAAGCTTCAGAATAATCTTATCTCATCCTCTGTATTTATCAATGAAAAGATTAAAGGACCAGAAAGTCTGGGGTTTTTTCTCATGTTGCATGACTAGCTAGGGATATAAGAGTAAGTATAACCTTACTATGTCAATTCTCTGTAAATGTATATATTTACTTGATTGGGACACTTATTTGAAAAGTTCCATATGAAAAAATTGTATTCTGTACTTTATTTTCTAATTAATTGTTTGTGTTAAGGAAGGTAAATGAAATGTGTAATCGGGATAAATGTTTTAGTTTAATTAAACTAATAAAATAAGAATGGATACAACAGCAAGAAAACTTTCAAAATTGTTAATAAATTGAATAGTCAGCTAAAAATCCATTGTCACTTTGTATTAGGGAAGCAAAGTGAAAAACTGTGAAGAATACATATAACCTCCTAAATATTTCCCAGAGATCAATTTAAAGCAAAGAATAAGAAAGAAATATTTATTAAACTCTCCCAAAGGCATATAAACAGAAGAAATTGCAAAGAAAAAGTAATCAAATCTTTTCATAGCAGATTAAATTCAAAAGTTTTCTAAGACAGTAATTTCTTACTATAATGTCTGGAGAACAGGAAGAATGAGGAAGAAAGCAAAATCTTTTCAAGGTGTTAATGGGTAGGTGTTGAACTTTTTCACCTCCCATGTTAATGGGGGTAGAAATGGTGAGGAGTAGGAGAGCAAGGATATAGATCACAGACTCGCATTTTCAAAGTTGTAAGGGTTTCTAGTTAGGTTTCAATTTCCCCAGGAAACAGATGACCATGTTTTTGATGATCTGTGAGATAATTTTCTCTGTCGTATATGTTTTGGCGATGAGTAGAGTCACTGTATTCTGGGGCATCTTCTTAGTCTGCTTTGTGGCCTAATCTCCACTGTCTCAGATGAGTTTATTAGAGAGTATAAAAGTAGAAACAAGTCTTAGAGACAGTGATGCTGTATGGGATGGCAGTGCTCTATGAACAGACATAACAGGAAGTAAAATAAGATCAGTGGCCTAAAAGGTAGCTTACATGTGGCAAGTGCTGCTGTCTTTATCAGAACTTTTGTATCTTCAATTTGAGCCTCATGTAAGAATTTGATAAAATCATGCTTGATAACCACAAAAAGCGATTAAAAAGTGAATTATTTTTAATAAAATTTATAAAATTGGGACTATGTCAAGGATAGCAATAGCTATTTGCAATATAACTGATGCTGACTACCTCATATTTCTCATACCACTGTAACATTATACAGACATATTAAATATATAAGATTATATATGTGACATATATATGAATATATATGTCATACATAAAACCATATGATTTATGTATCTAATTTATTCTTAGGTTTAAATGAGAATATCAGGGAAATTTTTCTGATTCAAGTTTAGGCTGATTTGTATATAACTGCTTTGAAGGCATTCAGCTCATTGTGGTATGGTATCAGAGGAGGGAAAAATTACTTCGCCCTAAGATGACAATACGTCTTAATTTATAAAAGTAGCATGAATTAGTTGGATTTCTTTTTACATGGAGGTTAAGAAAGAATGATAAAGAGTTAAAGGAATAACTGTCCTATAATGTCCATGGAGTTGCATCAGAATAGGCTGACACATCCTGGAATATCTTGATATGGTGGCTTAAACTATTCTTAATTTCTTGAACCTTGTTGAAACTAATCTGAACTCAGCGAGTGCCTCTGGGGCTGCATTCCCTCGGTGTATGCTGATGGTACAACAGAAATAACATAGAAATTCAGCTCCCTCCCCCACAGATTTGTCTATCTATGCAGTGTCAAGTGTCCAGATACTTTGAAACATTAGGAGTGACTGACATTTTCATTTCTGAACTAGAAACTCTGGCAGATTGTTGACCCAGCCTTCCTCTGAAAAAGCCCTTTTTCTGAACTAGAATCTTATTTAAGAATGATTGGCATACCTTAAAATCAAATATTTTTTGAATTGCTGTGTTACTAGTCTAATTTGGAAAAATAAGAGAAACCATCAAAAATTTCTAGACAAACTACGTTAAATGCTTAATGTAAAAGTAGAAACTTTAACCATTTTATAACTTATTAACTGCTGATACCATCAAGTATCAATATAGAAGATCTGTAATTATTATTCTATATTATTTCCAATGTATTTTATAGTTATTGAATTTGCTGCAAATGACTTAAATTAGCGGTTTTTAAAACATTAGGCCCTTTAGCATTAGCTTTAGTTCTACTGTGAATGAGAGTAGAAAATACTTGAGATACTTTTAGAATGTAAGTTAATAAAGGAAGAAATATTGATTTGTTTTCTTCTCTTTACACATGTATCTCAATGCTGAGGATGGTATCCTTCACATAGTAGGTGCTCTGTAAGTATTGCTCAGATTAATGGAGGGATAACAGGAGCTTTGTATAACTTAGTAAAGATTGTAACATTGCCTCTTCAAGAGGCTCTAAGACACAGACAACTCTAAAGAGTACAGGTAGATGTACTCTTTAGAATTTCTGAAAGTGACTTTAGGTGGTATACTTTTGTTTTGTTTTGTTTTACATTTTGATGTAGAAAGAAGAATGTGAAAGTCTTAAGGAACAGTTGTCATGGAGCCTGTGAGACCCCATCTCTAAAAAATAATTTTAAAAATCATCTGGGTTTGGTGGTATATGTCTGTAGTCCTAGCTACTCAAATGCTGAGGTGTGAGGATCACTTCAGCTCAGGAGTTAAAGGTGCAGTGAGCTGTGATCGTACCACTACACTCCAGGCTGGACAACAGAGTGAAACCCTGTCTCTCTTACAAAAAAAATTAAAAGAATATTTGTCACATATTTCTACTTAGAGTTGAATCAGGACAGGTTGCCAAGGCTGGGAAATTCTTGCTGCAGAGGAGCAGTTTGAACATCCAAGCTTTTAAAAGACCTAGATATTCTCATGGTATTTCACTGATGACAGAGTACATGTGACAATTATATTTTTAATTTTGTAATACAATAGAAAACTCCTTGTTTCATTGTATAAAGTAACATTCTGGCTGTTCAATTACTAATCACAAATATCCTGGTACACAAAATAAAACTCTGAAACATAGTAAAGATGGACTAATTAGATAGTCTGAGCATATACACTTGACTTGTCCTCTTCTATGTGATCTCTTATGACTACTCTGCATATGTGTGCATATTTTACACACATACACAAGTGTGTATGTTTATGCATAGCACACCAGATTAATTTCAATTTTATGGAAAGAAACAGGAATTCCAAAATTTTTGAAAATGTAGAAAAGGTATAAAGTAATTAATATCAGATAAATAAGAACAGAAAACTATAACCCCAATATGACAAATGAAGAGTGGAGATCCACAAAGCATGAGAGAGAGTACTAAGTAACTATCATAGTAATTAATTAAAGACAAAATCCTAACCAGATGATCAAATGAGTCCACCTACTTTCTGTCTACAACCCCTAATACCCAATGGCAATCTATAAACCAAAAGCTGTACCATAAATAATATGAACTACTTGCTTGGGGTCAGGTTTTGTTAACACACAGAATAATGAGAAAGAAGGAGAGAGCTTCAGGAAAGTCTGGACAGGTTGAGAAATGGAGTGGGAGGTAGGAGAGAAGTCATTTCATTCATGGAAGAAATTTACTTATATTTTAAGTGTCGGAAGAAATTATTCCTTATTTTAGCTGCTAGAGACTGTCCTAAAGTTTGCTGCAAGCCTCACAATAATAGACCCTGAGTGAACTTAACAAATCAGTTCTTAACTTTTTACATATAGTGTTTGATTATCCTTCTACTTAAACTCATATCCCTTCTACTTAAACTCATATCCCTTCTACTTAAACTCATAAACTCAAATCAATCACTAAGAATCATAAGCTACTTGAAGAAAACAAAGAATATTAAAGAAAAAATAAAGAAATCAGTCAAGGTGCCTGGAAAAGATGCTAAAAGGAAATCCAGGAATAAAGGAGAGTTTAATAAAATATATATGCTAGTTATGAGAAATTTGAGAGATGATTGAAACCAGAAAACAACTATAAGGATTAAGAAAATGAAGCAATCAGAAAGAATTATAGACAAATTGATAAACATTGCCTAAATTAAAAATAATCGACATAAGGTTGAAAATGAAATCAAATAAATAAAACTCAAACAGAAAATTAAAATACCAAGACAAGGAATTACAGATAGCAATTTTTAAAATGTGCTAAAAAGTTAGAAGATATCAAGGATTAATCTAAGAGGGCTAATATATTTTTAATAGAGGTACTGGTAAGTAGTAGGTAAGTAGTAGAGCAAGGATTTGAATCCAAAGCTTCATGCTTTGTAACAGGACCTGAAAATACTAAAACTTTCAGAGCAAGACCATATCTAGAAAACAAAAGAAGGAAAACTATGTTGACATTTCATTAACAAAATTACATGTTGAAAGATGATGCTGCAATATTCACAGAGATTTAAGGAAAATTATTTTGAAACCAGTCAATCCATTATGTGAAATGTGAACAGAACATAGCAACAGTTAATTTTAAAGACATAATGAAAGTTCAGGACTTGTAAAGAGTAAGAAATTTAATATAAGAAATCTAAAACCCATCGGCTCTCTCTGAAAGAATTAGCACTGAAAGCATATACCACAGCCAAAGAAAATATATAAGATATATATGTGACATATATATGAATATATATGTCATACATAAAACCATATGATTTATGTATCTAATTTATTCTTAGGTTTAAATGAGAATATCAGGGAAATTTTTCTGATTCAAGTTTAGGCTGATTTGTATATAACTGCTTTGAAGGCATTCAGCTCATTGTGGTATGGTATCAGAGGAGGGAAAAATTACTTCGCCCTAAGATGACAATACGTCTTAATTTATAAAAGTAGCATGAATTAGTTGGATTTCTTTTTACATGGAGGTTAAGAAAGAATGATAAAGAGTTAAAGGAATAACTGTCCTATAATGTCCATGGAGTTGCATCAGAATAGGCTGACATATCCTGGAATATCTTGATATGGTGGCTTAAACTATTCTTAATTTCTTGAACCTTGTTGAAACTCATCTGAACTGAGCGAGTGCCTCTGGGGCTGCATTCCCTCGGTGTATGCTGATGGTACAACAGAAATAACATAGAAATTCAGCTCCCTCCCCCACAGATTTGTCTATCTATGCAGTGTCAAGTGTCCAGATACTTTGAAACATTGGGAGTGACTGACATTTTCATTACTGAACTAGAAACTCTGGCAGATTGTTGACCCAGCCTTCCTCTGAAAAAGCCCTTTTTCTGAACTAGAATCTTATTTAAGAATGATTGGCATACCTTAAAATCAAATATTTTTTGAATTGCTGTGTTACTAGTCTAATTTGGAAAAACAATAGAAACCATCAAAAATTTCTAGACAAACTACGTTAAATGTTTAATGTAAAAGTAGAAACTTTAACCATTTTATAACTTATTAACTGCCGATACCATCAAGTATCAATATAGAAGATCTGTAATTATTATTCTATATTATTTCCAATGTATTTTATAGTTATTGAATTTGCTGCAAATGACTTAAATTAGTGGTTTTTAAAACATTAGGCCCTTTAGAGTTAGCTTTAGTTCTACTGTGAATGAGAGGAGAAAATACTTGAGATACTTTCTGGAATGTAAGTTAATAAAGGAAGAAATATTGATTTGTTTTCTTCTCTTTACACATGTATCTCAATGCTGAGGATGGTATCCTTCACATAGTAGGTGCTCTGTAAGTATTGCTCAAATTAATGGAGGGATAACAGGAGCTTTGTATAACTTAGTAAAGATTGTAACATTGCCTCTTCAAGAGGCTCTAAGACACAGACAACTCTAAAGAGTACAGGTAGATGTACTCTTTAGAATTTCTGAAAGTGAATTTAGGTGGTATACTTTTTGTTTTGTTTTGTTTTACATTTTTGATGTAGAAAGAAGAATGTGAAAGTCTTAAGGAATAGTTGTCATGGAGCCTGTGAGACCCCATCTCTAAAAAATAATTTTAAAAATCATCTGGGTTTGGTGGTATGTCTGTAGTCCTAGCTACTCAAATGCTGAGGTGTGAGATCACTTCAGCTCAGGAGTTAAAGGTGCAGTGAGCTGTGATCGTACCACTACACTCCAGGCTGGGCAACAGAGTGAAACCCTGTCTCTCTTACAAAAAAATTAAAAGAATATTTGTCACATATTTCTACTTAGAGTTGAATCAGGACAGGTTGCCAAGGCTGGGAAATTCTTGCTGCAGAGGAGCAGTTTGAACATCCAAGCTTTTAAAAGACCTAGATATTCTCATGGTATTTCACTGATGACAGAGTACATGTGACAATTATATTTTTAATTTTGTAATACAATAGAAAACTCCTTGTTTCATTGTATAAAGTAACATTCTGGCTGTTCAATTACTAATCACAAATATCCTGGTACACAAAGCCTGGAGGGTCAGGCAAAGGAGTCCTCATTATTTCTGGAGGGTAGTGGAGTTCATGCTCCACCTATGCCTCTGCTGATACCGGCTGGACAGTGTGGCGGGGAGTC
>DAKLCV010001817.1:0-56753 GCA_030247045.1 Colobus guereza
GGTGCTCAGGCAGGTCAGGATGGCCTCAGGGAACGCGGCTCAGTGAGTGAGAAAAGGTTCACATTTCCTGGAGAGCCCTTGTCTCTGCCCACGGAAAACCCAGACTCCTTCCAACTGGGATGTGCATCTCATGTAAAAGTTGTTACTCCCAGAAAGAAAGCCAGTGGATATAGAATTTTTTGTATGCAGAAATTACTTTAAATTTGTTTCTAACCTTATCCTTTTCTTCCCCCATCTTAGCATCTAGTAACTTTCTGCAGGTAACGCACACATCTTAGGAGAGCGCTGTATTTCAGTTGCTGTTGGTTCTGATGTGACTTTGTGGTGTCTGAGGTTCTGCCCAGAGTGTGGCGCTCTCTGCTGAGCATTGCTTGTTGAAGGCCGTGTGGAAACTTCCCTGTAAGCTCGATGACCCCAGTAGTCTTGGTTCAGAAACGTTTGGACTTGCTGAGACTTCACAGGGCCTTCTAGACTTTCTTGCATAACCTTTTCATTTTAGTGTTCCCCATTAATTCAGATGTTTTCCAGAATGTAAGTAAGCTGCTGAATGCAGGGTGGGGGGTGCCCTCCATTGGCTCTGGGGAGAAGCATCACTGTTTCTCCAGGTGGAGCTTCCTGCCCGCCATGGTGTCCTCCAAGATGCAGCAGGGTTCTTTGGCAGAAGTAACCATCAAAGGCCGTCGTCTCAGCGGCAGGGTGGCTGTGGGTGTGCGGTCTCTTGGCCATACCGGCCCCTCCCCATCAATGGCACCAAGGAGAGGAGCAGGGGGAGGCCTGGGATCTGTGCTTCCGAGACTACATCGTCCGTTTGTAACTAGACATGCAGAGAAAGTGTTGGAGATAAGCAGGAGACAGTGTCTGTCCCTAATGAGCTCAGGTGTGCCCTTGAGAGGGTCAGGTTTCTGTGCGGTTGATCCGGACTCAGCCTGGCTGTGGCAGTGCAGGTGACTGCTGGGCTTTGGCAAGGCTGCACCCACTGTCCGTCTGAAACGGCCCCCTTCCCAGGCTCGCTGTGCCAGCTGGGCGCCCAGGCCTGACTTCCCGCCAGGACGGAGGCCCCATGTGTGGGGGGGAGGGGGCAGGCGGGGGTCCTCCTTTATTGCCCTATCCAATGCCACGCGGGTCAGCACTGAGGAAACATGTGCTGTGTGGGTCAGCGATTGAGTTCAGAAACCTGGAAAATTCAGTAGTGCAGGCTTTGGGCATGACCTGGTCCAGCCCTGGGGCTCTTTCTCTGAATTTCCTTCCATGGCATCCTCCTCATCCCAGGGGCCCCTGTCCCCGCACGGCTGTTGGCAGCTTCACAGCTTCCTCTGCCTCCCCTCCCAGGCCCTGGTGTGGCTGGGGCAGCTAGTGGCTGTGCAGACCCCACAGCCAGTAGATCGTTGGTGCCAACGGCTTGGGCCTGGGTTACCTGAGCCAAGGACTCCAGTGCACAGCTGAGCTCACCCTGAATGGCTGGATCGGAAGGCCTTGGGTTGCAGAGAGGGTGGTTGGATATTGAAGGACAATCTGCAAAGGAGAAGGGGAAATGGGTGTGCTGGATGGGCAACTGGAGAAGTCTGTGCAGAGCCTGGGACCCAGTGCAGATGCAGAGCTGGCATGGGAATCCGGTGACACGGCCACCGTGGAAGTGGGCAAAGTCAAAGGCTTCAGACCGACATGGAGGGGCTGGTCTAAAACGATCCTCCTTTTCCTTTAATCCTAGCAACTGCTGGCTTACGGGGTGGGGGAGTGAGATCTGTGGTGGCAGCGAGGAGAGACAGGGATTTTAATTAAACCCTCTTTCTGGGAGAGGGGAGTAGCTGTCTCTGTAGGACAGTGAGCATTGTCATCTCAGGCAGCTCAGGCTGCTGTAATGAAACACCATTGACTGAGTGGCTTATGAACAACAGGAATTTGTTTCTCACAGTTCTAGAGGCTGGAAGGCAGGATCAGGGTGCCACATGGGTGGGTTCTGGTGTGGGTCCCTTCCTGATTCGCACACACCTTCTCTCTGGCCCTGACACAATGGGAGGGTGAGGGATTTGCTGGGCTCCTTTCTGAGGCACAAACCCCATTCACGGGCTCCAGCCTCAGGAACTCATCACCTCCCAAAGACCTCCTGACAGCATCGCATTGAGGGTGAGGATTTCAACCTGTGTTTTGGGGGACAGGCAGGCTGTTCATAATCATCACCCTCTTTGTGTATTTCTGACTCAACATTGAGTCTGCATTGGGCTGTCCAGGGGACAGAGCCTGTGTGGACACTGAGCAAGGTCAGAGCTGCAAGCATGTACACATCGGGGTAGTGGAGCTGCCAGGGGTGCAAGAACGGGGTTTCAGCGTCAATCGGAGCTGCTTTCTTGTCACATGTACTCATAAGCTATCCTGGCAACATTTGCTTTTGTGAAGAGTCAGTCAGGCAGTGGGGGCAGCAGGCGGTGTTGCCAGAAGCTTGGAACTGATGGGCAGCAGAGAAGGGGCAGAGGCCACGACCTTGGGGTGGTCAGCAGTGCCAGGTGTCTGCCCTCCAGGCCTCACACCTGTGACTGTGCAGAGACCGAGCCAACTGGGGCTTGCCGGCCAGTGTGGCTCTCATGCAGGTGATTATCGGGGTGTGCTTTCTATGTAATGTTCCCTCAACCCCATCCCCACCCACCAGTTTCTGTGCCTAGCAGAAATCATGCTGTGTCTCCTTGATATGAAGCATTGAGTTTCCTATGGAGGTGTAGGAATAGCACGATTTGGCTCACGTCAAAATACTTTGCAGTGAAGCTGCACGGAAGAGGATTCTAGGCTTCCATTTGACATTTTAGACAATGCCTGAGTGTTACATGGCCCTCTTGCTTGTTAAAAAGCACCAGATGAGAAAGGCTACTGGTTAATAAAGGAGACTTTTACATTAGCACAGAGAGGGTGGCTTGAGATAAATTCAGTGTAACGTAGGTGTGTTTGTAAACCATCAAAGGGACCATCTCTCTGCTGACGACACATGTTTTCTGGTATTGATTTTCTGAAAAAGGATGACTGGCATTCGGTAGAGTCATTCCAGAATTCACCTGGAAGGTGTCCACATGGTGCCTTGTTTTCTCCTGACATTCTGGGCACCACGAGGAATTATTCCTGTCTTCACCACTAGCAGGAGACTTTTCCTGAACACCTGCTCCTCTTTGGCGTTGTGGGTGTGAAGGGGTCAGAGTGACCCTGTCTTCATGGAGCTTTCAGACACCATGGGGACAGTGTGGCACGAGTGTCGGGCTCAGGTGGGATGGAGGCTTTCCCCAGAAAACAGCTGCTGATTCCAGGATGGCCCTCAACCCCTCCTCCCTCTGTTCCTCTGCGTCATGTCTGAATTAAGGCTGTTCTATTGTAGCAGGGGTGTCATGTTAACTGGAAGTGTGCTTTTGTTCTGGGCAGTAAATAAATTAATGGTACATTTGCCAAGGACAGTGAGGTTTGATTTGATGAATCCAGTGGGGAAAAGGAGAAGGGGCTTGGCTGGGTGGGGACTTGTGTGATGGTGGCAGAAAGAGCAGCCATGCAGGCTGTTGGGATGGAGGGGCCGCGCCCACATTTCCATGGGGTCCGTCGCTGTTTGTGCCACTAGACCTGAACCTCTGTCTCCACTTCTAATACCTGCATGGTGAGGAAGCCCCTGATGGGCCTGAGTTGTTACTTCCCATGGTCATTGCTGGGAAGTGCCCCGGACGCCTCTCCTGGCTGGTGACGGTCCCGGGCCTGGACACTGGGTTCATCCTGAGCTCTGCGAGGGGCTTGGGCTCCACATGCAGCAGGTACCTGCGCATCCCTTTGGACGTGAGATGTTGGCGCTCAGCTTGGAGGCCAGCGCGATCTGGGTGTGGTCAGGACTGGCCCATCCTTTGGGGAGAGAGCACCTGCCCGGGGGCCCCTCTGAGGTGCATAGCCCTGCAGTGCCCTCACAGGATGCCCTGTCCTCGGGACTTCCTGCCATTCCCCTGGACCCTCAGGTGTGGGAGTCAAGTGTGGTGTGTGTGTCACGGGCGGGGGTGCTGAGGTCACCACGTGCCTGCTCGTGAAGACCCGAGGTGCTGCGTGGGCTCGTTTCCAGGGGCCGTTGGCATCTGGGGGCCTGTGGGTGTCTTTCCACTGGCAGGAAATAATGGGTGGCCCACGTTACCTTTTTGTCTTTTTGCCAAAAGCCTAATGCCAGCGCTGCTGTCCCGCTGTGGGAACCGCCCATCTCAGGCTCACTGGCCCTCCTGTTTCTGGGCTGCTGCAGTGTTGTGTTGGGATAACTGTGTTAACTTCGTTTGAATTTTCTTCCTGTTCCTTTGGAATAAGTGTTGATAGCTTGTGCTGCTTGTTCACCCCAGAGGCGAGGGTGTCCTTTAGGCCTGGCAGAGCACAGCGGTGCAGGGAGGTGCTGGGCCTCGGCCTCCCTTGTCCACAGCCCTCACTGCATGTCTGCTCTTGCTCCTCATGCACATGGCCGGGGTCACGGGCTGCTCGCTCTGCTGTTTGAGATCCTCGGAAAAGGTGGTGTTTACACTGAAGGGAGATTGGGGGTGTGCAGCTGATTTTAAATAGGAGGAAATGACGGTAACAGAATGAGCAATGCCTAGCACTTAGTCTCAGGCTTGAGAAATTGTGTTTTAGAAGCAAGGTATCCCCAACTCCGGTTTTCTTCAATTAAATCTTTTAAAGAGTTCACAAATATAAATAGTTAAAGCCTAAAACTATGCAACAGAGGGCCTAGAGCCCAAGCCACTGCCACTCTGACTCCAAGACACCTCAGAAACTTGGTCCTCCTCCTCAGAGAACCCCCGTTCTGCTCCTCCCTCCATGCTCCTCTTCCTCCCCTCCCTTCTTCCTTCCTCCCCTTCCCTTCTTCCTTCCTCCCCTTCCCTTCTTCCTTCCTCCCCTTCCCTTCTTCCTTCCTCCCCTTCCCTGGACAGCTTTCTTCCTCTTCTTCCCCTCCCTGTCCTTGGGCAACCTCCTTGGAACTCTGGTTGAAAGTCACTGGTCTGTGGGGCTGCCCATTTGACAAACGAGCACGCTGAGGCCCAGGCACAAGTGACTGACTCAGACCCGCGCAGAGGCTGACCCAGCTCACATGCTGTCTCCTGCCTCCCATACCACCAGGTTGTCCGTAATGGAAGAGAATCAATGATGCTGCTTCACTGATCTCCAGGGAAAGCAGGTCGATAACAGGTTATAAACATGGAAACATTTTGGAAAAGCTGTCATCCACCTGTCAGCTGCATCTTTCCTGCCCAGAAGATGTAGGGAGAACCTGCCTTCAGCCCACCCTCATCCCATAACAGGACAGAGGACAAAGGGGCAGAGACCCAAGTCCTGTCAGTGCCCTCAGGAAACCCCGTTTCCTCCTCATGGTGGAAGTGGAAACCATCCCGCTGGACTAGATCTTCCCGGGAAGCCCTCCACCCTGAAAGCAAGGAATCTGGTTTGAGCACACACATTCTTGGTGCCATCACTTTCTGCAGCTGAACCCTGCGTACGTGGCCCATTAATCTTGCTAGTCTGGTGTTACTGGGTCCTGGGAGTTTCTGTGGGCTGATGGCAGGTGTTTACCATTGTGTTTAGAGAGAATAGAACTTTATTGTGTCGAAATCAGATGATAACCATTGCCATGTGATTCCTTGGGTTGGTTGGGGTGGGGGTGCTCAAGCTTTTCCTGAGGGCTAAGTTCTTGTTTGAGACAGTCTCACTTTGTCACCCAGGCTGGAGTGCAGTGGTGCGATCTTGGCTCACTGCAACCTCCGCCTCCTGGGTTCAAGCAGTTCTCCCTGCCTCAGCCTCCCAAGTAGCTGGGATTATAGGTGTGTGCCACCACGCTTGGCTGATTACAAAAATTTTAATACAGGCTGGGTTTTGCCATATTGGCCAGGCTGGTCTGGAACTCCTTGCCTCAAGTGATCGGCCCACCTTGGCCTCCTAAAATGCTGGGATTACAGGCTTGAGCCACTGCACCTGGCCCCATCCTGACATCTTTTAAAGCTGCCTTCATGTACCAAAAGCCAGTCTATGTTTGAAAATCAGTCTTGAAGAGCCTAGGAGGAGAGGGATATACTTCAGCTAGGTAAATAACTATGCATATGTTAAAAATATGGGCCAAAATCTACCCCAAATATTAACTCTTCTGCTTTGCATTTTATATCCATTTATGGTTATTCTTTCAGTATTAAGATTTTTAAAGATTCTTTTGATAATTTTGGACAAATTACTATTAAAACTCAGCTGCATTTGTAACACTTTAAAGAACTAATTGGATGACATTATTTTTCCCGGAGGCATTTTGGATAGTTACATAATTAATGTTTATCTCTTTGCCGGAAATCTTTTTTTTTTTTCCAGAACAGAAACCTGAAAAGAAACATTCCTTTGCATTAAGTGCTATTTCACTGTGTGACAATCAATTTTTGAATGTGAGAACAAGATTATTGTGTATTTTTGGGATAATTCTTGCTTAATAGTGATAATGCTAAGTGTTAAAATTATGGAACAATTTGTTTCTTTGAAAATTACTATTTGCCTGCTCACCAGGTGGGAGCTGATGAGAACGTGGATGTAAAAATTAAATTGTATTTAGCTTGTATAAAAGAAGTTAAAAAAAAAGCTTTTTGGTTTGTGCTACTACTGAAGTTGCTTAGCTGTGGAAATGAGGTTATTGCAGGCACCTAGAATTTTATCTCCTTCACTTCCACAATGGGAAGAAATTCTCCAACAAGCACAGGAATCTGACTTTCTGATATTGAGACTCCCAGGCATCAAGCCCCATGGGAAGGGTGGTGATTACATGAGCATTGGCATTGATGTGGGCATCCTCCAAGCCGGACGCAGGGAGCAGGGAAGGGCAGAACAGGCCCCTCAGGAGCCATGAGAAAATAAAGTGTTGGCAGCAGTGGTGAGGGTTGGTGTCAGGGGCCAGAAGGAGGTGGCGAAGGGAGCATGTGCCTCAAGGCAGCCCTGGAACCCGCAGTCCCTGCAGTGAGGTCTGGTCTGCAGGGGACATGGACGGCCATGTGGCGAGGCCCACAGACAGCCTGGACTTGGCTGCCTCAGAACTCTGGTGGACATTGCAAGTGGCCCCACAGGGTTGCAGTGCACATTCCTCGAACAGAAAGAAGATGCTTGGAACTGTTTCTGACACGAAACCAGTGCCTGTGAACAGTGGCTGCTGCTGTCATGACTGAGTGCCATCCAACTGGGGACATTTGCTCTGCTCAGTTCACTGCCTTCCAACAAGCTTGACGCATTGAATGAGGACTCAGTCGATAATGTACTCTGTAAATACATTTTCCCAGCTAGAGTGAGCAAAGCCCAAGGAGCGAGTGGTTCTTCATTGTTAGCCAGTTTTTTGTGGTGGGGCCAGCTGTGTGGCTGCCAGAGCGAATGTGACCAGGAAGCCTCTGTCCCCCGAGGTGGCCAGCGTTCCTGTTACAGGTGCCATAGGCAGAAGGTGGGCACTGCTGGGGAACTTGCTCATGTTCCTGTTTTCTAATTGGAAATTCAAGGTTTCTGAGCATCCTACATCGAATTTGTACATTGCTGAGACTGTACACATTTCAACACTTGTTTTTTTCTGCTTTTCAGATCTATACAACCTGGCATTTGGCCGTGGCTTCCAGGACAGGCTGGATGCAGAGTGAAGTCCTCTCCTCACTGTCAATGTTTGCAGATGTCTTTTGTATAAACTTTGTATTTCTTGAGACTTTCAATTAGGTTTTTACTTAACTAGACTTTTAAAATTGCCATGCACATAACTCTACCAGTTACAATCGTGAGCTAACATGGGTTTTGGTTTTACTTTGATGAATGTTTAACATTTGCATGCTGGATGTGGGGGTGGAGGTCATTTATCTGTTTTTCATTTCCTTCTTGGTTATACTTAGTGACTTTCAGGTAAGGTGTGGAAGGCGTGGTACAGGGTAAATTGCAGGCCACACTGTGGCGCTGTGGAGGACAGGCGCAGGCTGCAGTCGTGTGCACAGTGGATGAGAGTAAAGAGATTTCCATCCTCGAGGGAAACACACAACAATTTAAAAAACTGATCATCTAGCTTACATGAGGTCCAACAAATTCAGTTTGCAAAGTTTAACTTCCAAGTTAATTTAGTAATTTTTCCCCTAAGTCATTAATTTAGTAGCTTATGTTTAAATATATTTCTTTTGTCTAAAGCAAGTCATAAATTCTAAAATGAATGACTAAACATGTAATAATTTAGGCATACAGCACCTGAAGGGAAAACTGCCAGTATGCTAAAATATTGGATACAGATGCTTTAAAAAATATAATGTAGCATTCTTACAATGCATGTGCTTTTAGCATGTAACTTGGTGAGTAGTTTTGAGCTACGTTTGTAGGAATGTGTATCTTGAATACTTGAGGCACCACTGCAGATGTGTGCGTGAGATGTATAAATACTGAATGTTCTTCTCCTTCCCTTAAATGAAAAACAATTAGCTCCCTTTATTTTTATTTTTATTTTTTTTTTTGAAGTGGACTCTCGCTCTTGTTGCCCAGGCTGGGGTGCAGTGGCAAAATCTCAGCCCACTGCAACTTCTGCTTCCCTGGGTTGAAGTGATTCTCCTGCCTCAGCCTCCCAAACTGCTGGAATTACAGGCATGAGCACCACATCTAGCCCATTTTTTTTTCCTTCCAGGATTAGAAGGTGACTTTCAGAAAAGCCTTCAACCTTGCAAACTTAATTTTCCATAATAATATGCCTCTAGGATAAAAGCAAGACAGAAGCAAAGAAGTATTTGTGGACTGCAGTTAAAATTTTTCAACACAACATAGCTTAGGAAGGTTGACATTTACAAAGAGCAGGAGGCCCGTTCAGTGCCTTCTAGGCATTGGGAATGGCGGTCTGTGGGCGACCCTAACGTGTGCAGCGTCCTGAGACGTGATCATGGTGCTCATGCTTTTACCAAGGGTCTCCTGGGAATACCAGAAGCTCTTCTTCTGCAGTCCGTCAGCCAGGCAGCAGCTGCTGGAGAAGGAACAAACAGCAAAAGACAGATGTACACGGTGTTATTGTGGCATAGAGGTTGAAACCAGGCTCACTTTGTTCTTACAGTTTTCAAAAACTAATAATGAAGTCCTTAAATATGTATTGCATTTCAGGATTTTAAAGCAGTTGTGGGTGTGTCTGTGTCTCTCTCTAGCTCCCGTTCAGGTGCTCCCTGGGAAGAGAACTCAGAGACACCACCTTTCCTTGATGAGGTGACAGGGCCTGGAGAGGTGTGAACCCCGTGGTGGGGGTGACTGACCTGGGGAGGCTGGGTCAGCGTGGGGATCCACCCACATTCCACGTTCCTGTAGGGAATCCACAGTTCTAAGTCTTTATGATATGGGTAAAATGAACCTGGAAGAGGCGTTATTTTTTAAGAAGTGCCATGCCAATTTTTCCTACTTTTCCGAGTTTAAGCAGCATTGAAGGATAAGGACTAGTAGCATGTTGGTTTGGAAACAATCTTGTTGGTTATTTTACGTTGAATCTGATATTAAGGTTGCCTGGTAACAGAAGTTTTCCTTTAACAACATGGAACTCTGTTGAATCTGTTGCCCCATTGGCTGAGCCGCCTGAAATCAGTGTGGTGGCAACTAAAGAGGCCGCTTTCCCTTGGAGGAAGCCGCTGGATTGGCAGGAGGCACCCTCCTTGATTGAGGGAGTGAGGTGCCGTTTGCAGGGACCCCATGTGGCAGCTGCGGCTCTCTCCTGTCCCCTGCTGGCTGGCCAAGCGGCCTCGCCACAGTGTGCTCAGCGTGAATGTTCACCGGGCAGACCAAGGCTTTTGTTCCAGAAACACTGACTTCAGTGTGTTGAGCATGGCAAGAAAGACTTAGGTGTGGCTTAAACCACTTGAACAAAGCAAGTTGATGTTTCAAATGCATCTCTAAAGTTAATGACTTTGCTATGGTCAATATTCAGGAGAAAATAAGGTTTGATGAAATAGGAGTGGCCAGTGACATGCTTGTGCCCCCTATGGCTAAGCGATGTCCTGGCCGTTCCACACCTCGGCCTCTGAGCAGCCAGTGTGCAGATACTGGGTCAATTTAGATATCCCTGATCTCTGCAGAGGTTTGATCAGGTAGCCCAGGAGCAGATAAACACAAACGCTGACTGGAAACCCTGGCACACGGAGGCGCTGGAAACAGCAAGCTGCTATTAACATCACAGACGCAGTCACCTGCGCTCTCAGGAGGTGTCAGCTTCTTGTGCTTCTAGACTTTCTTGCATAACCTTTTCATTTTAGTGTTCCCCATTAATTCAGATGTTTTCCAGAATGTAAGTAAGCTGCTGAATGCAGGGTGGGGTGCCCTCCATTGGCCCTGGGGAGAAGCATCGCTGTTTCTCCAGGTGGAGCTTCCTGCCCGCCATGGTGTCCTCCAAGATGCAGCAGGGTTCTTTGGCAGAAGTAACCATCAAAGGCCGTCGTCTCAGCGGCAGGGTGGCTGACCTGGGGAGGCTGGGTCAGCGTGGGGATCCACCCCCACTCCACGTTCCTGTAGGGAATCCACAGTTCTAAGTCTTTATGATATGGGTAAAATGAACCTGGAAGAGGTTTTTTTTCAGAAGTAAGCGCCATGCTCTTTTTTCCTCATACTTCTCCGTGTTTAAGCAGCATTGAAGGATAAGGCACTAGTAGCATGTTGGTTTGGAAACAATCTTGTTGGTTATTTTACGTTGAATCTGATATTAAGGTTGCCTGGTAACAGAAGTTTTCCTTTAACAACATGGAACTCTGTTGAATCTGTTGCCCCATTGGCTGAGTCACCTGAAATCAGTGCAGTGGCAGCTGAGGAGGCCGCTTCCCCTTGGAGGAAGCCGCTGGATTGGCAGGAGGCACCACCCTTGATTGAGGGAGTGAGGCGGGTTTGCAGGGACCCCAGGCGGCACCTGCGGCTCTCTCCTGCCCCCTGCTGGCTGGCCAAGCAGCCTCGCGACAGTGTGCTCAGCATGAATGTTCAAGGGCAGGCCAAGGCTTTTGTTCCAGAAACACTGAATTCAGAAACGGCCGGCCCTGTGTGTTGAGCATGGCAAGAAAGACTTACGTGTGTCTTAAGCCTCTTGAACAAAGCAAGTTGATGTTTCAAATGCATCTCGAAGGCTAAAGACTTTGCTATGGTCAATATTCAGGAGAAAATAGGGTTTGATGAAATAGACAGGAGTGGCAAGTGACGTGCTTGTGCCCCGTGTGACTAAGCGATGTCGTGGCCGTTCCACACCACGGCCTCTGAGCAGCCAGCCTGCAGATACTGGGTCAATTTAGATATCCCTGATCTCTGCAGAGCTTTGATCAGGCAGCCCAGGAGCAGATAAACACAAACGCTGACTGGAAACCCTGGCACATGGAGGCGCTGGAAACAGCAAGCTGCTATTAACATCATAGTGAGAGGCAATCGCCTGCTCTCTTAGGGGTGTCAGCTTCTTTTGCTTCTAGACTTTCATCTGCGTTACAATACAGTTTTGTTCAGTTTATCCCCATTACTCCGCTGTCTTGGCTGTTAAAGTCTCAGCCAGCACTTAGCTCTGACACTGTAGGAATTTCACTGTGCAGCTGACCAGGCCTGCTTGGCATGGCTGTAAAGCAGGCGAGAGCTTTCCGGAAGGCGGTGACGAGAACCCGAGGCAGGAAAAAGCGTCGCTGATCCACATACGGCAGTGCACCTGCAGCAGAGCATGTACGTGCATGTTCAGGCTAAACAGGTGTAGGAAAGAACCGCCTATGATTAGTCACTTAAAATGCCACACACCCAACCCTTGAGACCCTAGGACATACAGTCGTAGGGGTCTTGGAGATGGCAGGTGTGTTGAAGTCTGATTTTCTCACTTAGCTTTCCAGCAGCATTTTCCTCTGTAAGCTGGGGCTAACAACTGTCCTGCACAGATTTGTGAATGGAACCAATGCGTGTAAAGTGGGGTAGCCCCCAGGACCTAGGAAGGACTCGTGGTCAGTGTCGGTGGTCATGCGTGCTGTATGGGTCCCCCAGAAAGATGATTGCTACAGATAACTCCCTCCGTTTGATGTCACTGAATGTAAAAGGTGGCACCTTGGATCCTGATGTGTCTGGTTTGCTGCAGGCTGCGCTGCACCCCTTGGTTTCTGAGCCCTGGGCTGAAGTACGCCCTGCTGCATCGCCTGTGCAGCTTTTGCTGTGTAACCAGAGCTCCTGCCCTGGGAAGCTTCCTCGTGCCTGACAAGCACCACAGGCTGCAGCAAGACCTGTCCGAAGCATGGACTGGGAGGAGCCCGCGGTGATCCTGTCCTCTCCAGGCTTGGAGTGACTTTGTGGGGTTTGTCAGCCCTTCTCTCAGGTGTCCTGTGTCTCATGCGTCAGCTGACGAGCCCCATCAGATGCCTCTCTCCTGTCTGGACGAGCACTTTCCAAAACGCTGCCTCCACCCAGATCTCTTGGCGCAGAGTGAGGCCACATCTGCAGACCTTACCGCAGAGTCCCGAGGCATTCGGCAAGAAGGGGAGTGGGTTGCTTGTGAGTTCCCACTGCGGAAGCCGGTTCTGCTCCGTACTCTGCATTTGGGGTGCCAAATGTTCAGACCTGCTGTGTATATCGGGGGCCATGGTGGGGTGGCGAGGGCGGGGGAGCGGAGCAGCTCGGATGGATTCAGGGAAGGACTTAGTTGAATCCCAGCTGCCTACATACTTATTGCTGGTCTCGGACAAGCTCCCTAGTTTCTCTGCGCTTCGGTTTGATTGTAAGACTAGGATGCTGCCCGAGTCTGAAGATGTCCGTGTGTGCGGGAATGCCTGGCGCAGTCACGATGGGTCTTGCTTCAGCCTCCTCCGTGCCCCTCCCTGGGTCAATCAGTATCCATGCGTGCCACAAGTAAATGACAGTCCCTCTGAAAAACCAATTGATCCCTAGTTTTATGGTCAAGCATGGTGAGTGTCCTTGCCAGGAAATGCCACTAGATGTCTTGGGCCTGCTCGTCTAACTCCACAGCAATCCCCGGAACAGGCTGGTTCAGGACGTGGGAGGTGGGAGTCGGTGTTGTACCTAGGACAGGCTGAAGTCAAAGGCTCATTTACTCTGTGAGGGGTGATCAGGTTGACACATCAAGAGGAGCCCGTGGCTGACCCTGGAGGTGGACAGTCGGGTCGGAGTGGCCGCCCTCCAGCACGTGTTTCAAGGATGCCTTCCTGGGTCAGGCAGCCCTGATCTGTAGCCACAACTTCCCAGCTCCAGCCAATCTGGTCTTGCCATCTCCTTCCAAGAAGGTACGTGCGGCGCAGTTGCCTTTAAGCGGCTCCTTCTGGACACCGCAGGGCGGCAGCAAGCAAGCATTGGCAGCTTTTTTCTTACATTGACCAAAATACGAGGGGCCAGCTTTGCATGATCCCATTCAGCATCACACGTGTGCATCGGCCACTCACCTGTCCATCTGCCACAGACAGGCCTGGACCGGACCATTGAGTGGTCTTTGCGGCAAAGAGCCTAAAGGGCTCACAGGAAACCCGGAACCAGCGCAATGGTAACAGCGCAGCAATACCTGTCATTGATCAAGGGGTATTCTGGGCCGGACGCGGTGTTAAGTGATCCAGTTCGGTTAGCACTCTTAGAATTAATCCCCCTTTTGCCTATCAGGAAATCGAGGATGGAGGGCATTAATGCCTGGGAGCAGGGAGTAAGGGGACAGGCTGAGGGGCTGGGCACTCTGAGCCCATGGATCTGCTCAAAGGCCTCGGCTGCATGGGCACCAGGGCTGCTGCTCTGGAGGAGTTGAGGAGCTCTGGGGAGAAGATGGAGCCTGAGGTGGGTAAGATTTGGATATTTTCAGAAGAGATTTTCAGCCTGGAATGAGGGTGTAAGTGACTGAATCGGAGTGGTGAGCCACAAAGCCTGGCTGCAGGAGCTCCCCTGTGGGTTGAGGGAGGAAGGCCTTGGGGGCGGTGGCTGAGCAGAGGCGCTGGGTCACCAGGAGCCGCCCTGGGCTTGGAAAGGGGTAGAAACACAATGCCCTGCACTGCAAGAGCATCAAGATGGTGGTTGCAGTTCCTGACCCTGACAGGCACAAATGGTGCTGATGGTGGAATGCACGGACTGCCTTCAGAGAACTCCTGTCTTTTAAAACTTTAGGCTACTCATTTAAACTTGGTGCCTCAGGTGAATGGTCAGGAACAGTTTCTGATGAAGTTGCAGAGATCATGTGCAGCTTCTGATTGTGTGTGGTCTCTGATTGTGTGTGGTCTCTGATTGTGCTCAGCCTCTGATTGTGTGTGGTCTCTGATTGTGTGTGGTCTCTGATTGTGTGTGGTCTCTCTGTGGCCTCTGTGGCCTCAGAACTCAGCCTCTGATTGTGCAGCCTCTGTGGCCTCAGAGCTCAGCCTCTGATTGTGTGTGGTCTGTGTGCTCAGCCTCTGATTTTGCAGCCTCTGTGCAGCCTCTGATTGTGGTCTCTGGTTGTGCTCAGCCTCTGATTGTGGGTTGTGTGAGTTTCCCGGGATGAAGTAGATGAGCCTCATGCTGGGACAAGTGTGCCTTGTGTTGGGCACATGGAGGAGGAAGTTTAACCCATCCCCTTTGAGAATGGCAGGGCAGTGAACAGAAAGGCCCGATTTATATGTGGCCATCCTCGTGAGGTGATGACCTGAAAGGTTTACTGCTTTCTTGGAAAGCTGCTCTGGGCATCACCATCACTGGTCATGGACAGCAGCTCAGAAGCCTGGTTAAGGTGCAGGGAGGGACCGGCGCTGGTCACCCTGATGGCCAGGCGATGGCTGCTTTTGCACAAAGCTGGGGACAGAGTCAATTTGGGCAGTGTCGGCTTTGATTTAGGTCAAGACTGGTCAGTCTTCTTAAAATACTAGCCATGAAAGCTTTTCTAGATTGTAGTTCTCTGGGAGGTTTATATGTGGTTTTTAGACGTTAAAGCATAGGGCACATGGCCAGTGTTGAATTACATTTTGTTCAGTGTAACTGATAGGACATTGGGCCTGAGTCCCAGGCCTGCCACGGGGTTCAGGGAGCTTCAGAGAGAGGGATGCTTGTGCTCAAGTTTTCGCAGATGGGATGGGACATTGGCACCGGGCTGGAATGCTCTAACCTTCAATCTTCAGTCATCAGTACTGAAAGGAATGTGCAGGAACAAACTCACCTGTGTGCATGCATATCATTTTCAAAGATGGACGAGCTTTTGGGCAATATCTAAAGACTTTTCAAGTTTTGAAGGAAGCTGGGATGACACTGGAAACGTCAGGAGTTTTTGGCTGGTGACCAGGTCCGTCACCACACACACGGTCCCTAACCACGCAAGCCTCTGGACACAGCGGGTGACCAGGTCCCTAACCTCGCACACCTCGGATCGTGCACAGCCGGTGACCAGGCCCGTAACCTCAAAAGCTTCTCATTGGGTGCAGCTGGTGACCAGGTCTGTAACCTTGCCTGGCTCTGATTGGACACAGCAGGTGACTGGGTCCCTAACCTCGCACACCTCGGATCATGCACAGCCGGTGACCAGGCCCGTGACCTCAAAAGCTTCTCATTGGGTGCAGCGGGTGACCAGGTCTGTAACCTCGCACGGCTCTAATTGGACACAGCGGGTGACCAGGTCCCTAACCTCGCACACACCTCTGATCGTGCACAGCCGGTGACCAGGTCCGTGACCTCACGCCTCTGCACAGTGGGTGACATAATCTCACCCCTCTGATCATGCACAGCAGGCGATCAGGTCGGTGACCTCACACCTCTGACCGTGCGCAGCTGGCGGGTGCACTTCAGTGAGGGGCTGATTTCCCAGGTGTGGAGGGAAAATGCTGTGCGGCACGCTAAGCCCCTCCATGCTTTGGGGGCTCCAGGCTGTGGCCAGCAAGTAGGATGTTGTCCCAGGAGGCCACTGTGGGGAGGGCCGGGGGGGACAGGAGGCAGCTGCAGGGTGGAAGTAGGATGTTGTCCCAGGAGGCCGCTGTGTGTGGGGGCGAGAGGCAGCTGCAGGGTGGTGAGGGCATGCGTGTTGCTGGGAATGGCCTGATCCATGCCTTCTGCACATGAGCTCTGGCGATTCTCTTCCGGCATGTTGGCATATCTTTCAGCGCCACCATCACATTTGAGATGAACTGTGCTCTGTGAGTGGCCCTGCCCCGGGTCATGACCACACGCTGGACTTGAGCTGTGGGAGCCACATGGACAGTTGGAGGCCTCAGACCCCAGGGCTACACACCGAGATGTCCCGGCTGCGTCTCCCCAGGCCTCGGGCTGATCTCCCTTGCTGCTGCTGTCCCAACCCCTGACACGGCACAGCTTCCTCAGAAGATTCATGGAGCTTATCTGCTGTTTGTAAATCTTACGCACATTTGGATGTGTTAGCTTTATGCAGAAGTCCTGCAAGCAGGAGATAATGGAGGCTTGGCTCCAACTGGTGGTCTCCAGGAGTCTCTCTCCACCTGCAACCCAGCAAGTCAAGGTTACTTAAATGTGTCGTCCGAAGGTAACAAGCATGGGAAACGTGTCAATGCCGTGCAGTGCGAGGTGGCTCTGGGAATACCAGTACACTCTTGTGCTGCCAAATGTCGTGTGTAGATGACACAGCCTCCTTTTCTTTGTCACCTGTGTTCCTAATCCCCTGGATTTCTCAAATCTCTGGATTTCTCAGGTTCTTCTCCAGGAAAAAAACCTGCCCCATTGTCCTGTTACCTCTGAAAGGGGCTTTACAGCAGGAGGTGAGGCAGCAGCTTGTCAGTATAGGCACATGCAGCATCCTACCAGTCTCAGGTGCAGCCAGAGGGAATATAGCTGGGCAGGTGGTCCCCATCTCCTGTGGCGTCAGGGGCACCCACAGGAAGCACAACTGGGCAGGTGGCTCCATCTCCACTGGTGCCAGGTGCACACAGGAATCACAGCTGGGCAGGTTGCTTATTGCCAGGAAGTACAGCTGGGGTTCAGCCCAGAGCCTCAGGCAGGGGCTTAATAGTAAACATCAGCGGTTGGAATTGCTCCTCCGAACATGACTGGACGTGTGGCCGTTCTCTGCACGGTTTTCTTTTGGGGGTGTGCACGGTTCCGGGAAGGGTGCTGGGCTGTAGTAATGTGGATATGGATGCAGGTCCCAGCAGAACAGTATCCCTCGGAGGGCAGGGTGGGGATCCCGCGGGTTCACGGCGGTTTTGCTAAATGGGTGAATGAATGAACCTAGCACTGAGAGTCACATGAGCTCATGTAGAAACGGCTTTGAGTGTTGAGAAATGGAGATGGAAGAGCTCAGCTGTTCTCTTTCAGTACGATTTGGGGTCAGTGCCGCTTGGAGCTGAGGGTTTGACATGCAATAAAAGCTGTGATGTAGCCAGAAAGTGTGATGTTCTAGTGATTTGGTTTATGCAGCTGTTGCCTTCTGTTACGAGGCTGAAAAGAACCAGGTTAGTGGTCACTTGTTACTCAGGCCTTGTGCTTTCTTAGGAAAAAGGAAGATGTACTAAATTTTTAGTGGTAAAGTGACAACATGGGAACGCAAGAAGCAATTTATCTTGTTACTTGTGACTTGGTCATGGAGCCTGTGGGTGCTTCTCTGCATGGTCAGACTTGGTCACGGAGCTGTGGGTGCTTCTCTGCATGGTCATCCTGCAGCTTCCGAGTCCCATCCTCCTCTCTCAGACTAACGTGGCCATGCTAGGGATCCTACTTGCAGGTCTGATGGCAACATTGCATACTGGCTTTGTCCCCCAGGACTGGTAGGTGGTTTGTGCCTGGAACAGTTCCGTGGTAGCAGGGTATCAGTAGGTGGCCAGCCTCAGCTTCCAGCCTGGCCTTTATTCTCCACGGGCGTTGGAACTGATTTTTGTGCAACAGTGATTTGGCAGTGATTGATGTGCTGTGGGTCTCCAGCCCAAGGAGATGGGGATAAATACTCTTTGTTGCTCTTTCATGCTCTGGGTGGGCAGGGAGTTGGATTGAAGGCTGCAGGTGATGCCTGTGCATGTCGTGAGATCAAGAGAGAGTATTTCCATGAAATCCTCTGTTTACAGAATTAGACCAGTTGTATCTGTAATGCAGAAGTTGAAAGCAGTTGACTTCAAATGTGATCAGGAAGCTGGAATTTAATTTCTGAGTAAAATAATTACTGTGGAAATGAGTCTTTGGACTTGGAATTGAAATGAATGGTTGTAAATTTAGGGTAAGTCACGGTAACGGGTTTAGACAAAACATCTGATGTAGGCGGAGTTTCTGAGGTCTGGATAGAACCATGATGAAAATGGTAGGGACGAAGGATTGTCCTGTCCTGAAAGATTTAAAAGTGGATTACAAATGCAGACCTCAGGGTGCACACAGAGGCCGTCAAACGTAACTCAGTGCTTCGCAGCAGAAGGGTAAGAGCCAAAGGAATATATCTGGATGTTCTTCAAATGACTCCTCTCAGTGTGGAAGCTGTGGTTAGTGTCCACCGGTTCAGGGTCTGCCAGCAATGTCTCCTGGGTGGTCAGGTGGCGCTCAGAGAAAGACGCAAGGAACCTTCCAGGGTTTTCTGCCAGCTTGAAGATAATCTCTGTAGCCCTTGGTTCCATTTGCTTCTCCCTTGTAGTTTTATTTTGTTTTTTAAATTTATGTATACTAGGACTGCCACTCTCTGTTGTGGACAGTTCTGTTAGTTACCTAGTGCTTACGTCCATCCACTTCATTGAAGTGTCTGTTCGATCTTTCTAATTTTTTAATTGGAATGTTTATTGTCCTCTGTTTCTTTCCCTTTCATATAACTTTTAGCTCGTCTTATCTACAGAAAGTCCTGGCGGGATTTATGCTGGAATTGTAAGTCTTCAGGTCAGTGTCCTGGTGGGATTTATGCTGGAATTGTCAATGGTAAGTCTATTGGTCAATGTGGAGAGAACTGACGTCTTGACCACATTACCGCTTCTCCTTGGACTTGTGGCTCAGTTGACGTAGCTCTTTTCTTTCTTCAGCATTTTGTGATTTTCTTCATACACATCATCTGTGTGCTTTGTTAGATTTATACTTAATTGCTTTTTATATAGCCACTGTGACAGTATTGTTTTTAAAATTTAGGTCCCAAGTACTAATTGCCCATATGTAGAGTAAGATTTGACTGTGTGCTGGGACTTGGCTAAACTCAGCTGTTGGATCTAGGACTGACTTTTGTAGGTTCCTTGGGAATTTGTATATGTAGGCTTTTGGTGTGACTTGAGTTTTCTCATTTCTGTTTTCAGTTTCTTTGATTTGTGCTCATTATGATGTATTTTTACTGGCTTTGAGTTGAAGATAGAAGCTTAGATTATGGACCTGAGACCTTACTTTTTTCAAACATGAGCCTTTCGTGCTATAAACTTACTTCCCATCATTATTTTGGCTGCATTTCATAGATTTTAGTTTTTGTTTCAGTTCAGTTGAAAAGTATTTTCCTTTGAACACTCATGGTGGTTTTATTTAGTTCACTCAAATCTCATTTTGGCAAAAGATAAAAATTCATGCAGGTTTAGTTCCTGCATGTGCCTCATAATATCTTCACATTCTGTGCCTTGACCAGTAAACAATTGAGCTTACCAGGGAGATGGTTACATGGTATATTGGTGTTGTAGAAGTTATTACGTGGGAATGTGAATGTTTTTGAGACAGGGTCTCTATCACCTAGGCTGGAGTATAGTGGTGCAATCAGAGCTCAGTGCAACCTCGAGCTCCCAGGCTCAAGCAATCCTCCCACCTCAGCCTCCTGAGTAGCTGAGACTATGGGTGCATGCTGTCACACCACCCAATTAATTTTGAATTTTCTTTTTTTGGTAGAAATGGAGTTTCACTATGCTGCCCAGGCTGGTCTTAAACTCCTTGGCTTGAGCCAAGTGGTCTCAACGCCCCACTGACAATGCCCTTACTGACAAGTCTTCACTGTCAAGACTTCACTGACCGAAGCTCACTGACAAGGCCTCACTGACCAGGAGCTCACTGACAAGGCCTCACTGTCAAGGCCTCACTGACCGGGAGCTCACTGACAAGGCCTCACTGTCAAGGCCTCACTGACCGGGAGCTCACTGACAAGGCCTCACTATCAAGGCCTTACTGACCAGGAGCTTACTGACGAGGACTCACTGTCAAGGCCTTACTGACCAAGATCTCACTGACAAGTCCTCCCAGTCAAGGACTCACTGACAAGGAGCTTACTGACAAGGGATCACTGTCAAGGCATGACTGACCAGCACCTCACTGACAAGGTCTCACTGATCAGGAGTTAATGACAAGTCCTCACTGTCAAGGCCTCATTGACCAAGAGCTTTCTGACAAGGCCTCACTGTCAATGCCTCACTGACCAGGTCCTTACTGAAAAGTTCTCACTGTTAAGGCCACATTGACCAGGATCTCACTGACTAGACTTCAATCTCAAGACCTTGCTGACCAGGTCCTTACTGACAAGGCTTCATTGTCAAGGACTCACTGACCAGGAGCTTACTGAAAAGGCCTCACTGTAAAGGCCTCACTAACCAGGTCCTTAGTGACAAGGCCTCAGTGTCAAGACCTCACTAACCAGGTCCTTACTGACAAGGCTGCATTTTCAAGCCCTCACTGAATAGGAACTCACTGAGAAGGCCTCACAGTCAAGGCCTCACTGTCAAGCCCTCACTGACAAAGTCCTTACTGACAAGGCCTCACTGTCAATGCCTCATTGACCAGGTATTTAATGACAAGGCCTCACTGGCAAGGCCTCACTGAACAGGAGCTTACTGAAAAAGCCTCACTGTCAAGGCCTCACCAGGAGCTCACTGACAAGACCTCACTGTCAAGGCCTCACTCATCAGGAGTTTACTGACAAGGCCAATCTCTCAAGGCCTCACTGACCAGGAGCTTACTGAGCAGGCAAAACTGTCTAGGCCTCACTGAGCAGGACTTCACTGACAAGTCCTCATTATCAAGGTGTCACTGACCAGGAGCTTACTTAAAAGGCCTCACTCTGATTGCTTCACTGACCAGGACCTCACTGAAAAGGCCTCAGGGTCAAGGCGTCACTGACCAGGAGCTTACTGACAAGACCTCACTGCCAAGGCCTCACTGACCAGGTCCTTACTGACAAGGCCTCACTGCCAAAGCCTCAATGATAAGGTCCTTACTGACAATGACTTACTCTCAAGACCTCACTGTCAAAGTCTCACTGACCAGGTCCTTATTGACAAGGCCTCACTGTCAAGGCCTCACAAACCAGGTCCTTACTGAGAAGGCCTCATTGTCAAGGCCTCACTGACCAGGAGCTCACTGAGAAGTCCTCACAGTCAAGGCCTCACTGACCAGGACTTCACTGACAAGGCCTCACTGTCAAGGCCTCACTGTCAAGGCCTTACTGACTATGTCTTTACTGATAAGGCCTCACTGTCAAGGCCTCACTGACCAGGTCCTTAATAACAAGGCCTCAATGTCAAGGTCTCAGAGACCAGGAACTTACGGATAAGATCTCATCGTCAAGGCCTCACTCTCAAGTCCTCACTGACCAGCAGCTTATTGACAAAGTCTCACTGTCAAGGCCTCACTGACCAGAAGCTTACTGACAAGGCCTCACTGTCAAGGCCTCACTGACCAGGAGCATACTGACAAGAATTCACTGTCAAGGCCTCACTGACCACGGCCTCCCTGACAAGGCCTCACTGACCAGGAGCTAACTGAGAAGGCCTCACTCTCAAGGCCTCACGGAGCAGGAGTTTACTTACAACGCCTCACTCTCATGACCTCACTGACCAGGACCACACTGACCAGGAGCTAACTGAGAAGGCCTCACTCTCAAGGCCTCACGGAGCAGGAGTTTACTTACAACGCCTCACTCTCATGACCTCACTGACCAGGACCACACTGACCAGGAGCTAACTGAGAAGGCCTCACTCTCAAGGCCTCACGGAGCAGGAGTTTACTTACAACACCTCACTCTCATGACCTCACTGACCAGGACCACACTGAAAAGGCCTCACTTTCAAGGCCTCACTGACCAGGAGCTTACTTACAATGCCACACTGTCATGGCTTCACTGACCAGCACCATGCTGACAAGGCCTCACTGTCAAGGCCTCACTGACCAGGTCCTTAATGACAAGGCCTCACTGTCAAGGCCTCACTGACCAGGTCCTTAATGACAAGGCCTCACTGTCAAGGCCTCAATGACCACGGCTTTACTGATAAGGTCTCAATGTCAAGGTCTCACTGACCAGGAGATAACTGACAATTCATCACTGTGAAGCCGTCACTGATCAAGTCCTTACTGACAAGGCTTCACTGTCAAGTCCTCACTGACCAGGAGCTTACTGACAAGGCCCCACTGTCAAGGCCTCACTGACCAGGTCCTTACTGACAAGGTCTCACTCTCAAGGCATCACTGACCAGGAGCTTACTGAGAAGGCATCACTGTTGAGGCCTCACTGACTAGGACCTCACTGTCAGAGTCTCACTCTCAAAGCCTCACTGACCAAGATCTTACAAACAAGGCCTCACTGTCAAGGCTTCATTGACCAGGACCTCACTGACAAGGCCTCACTGTCTAGACCTCATTTACCAGGACCTCACTTACAAGGCCTCAAGGTCAAGGCCTCACTGATCAGGAGCTTACTGACAAGGCCCCACTGTCAAGGCCTCACTGACCAGGTCCTTAGTGACAAGGTCTCACTGTCAAGGCTTCACTGACCAGGGAATAACTGACAAGGCCTCACTGACAAGTCCTCACTGACCAGGACCTCACTGACAAGGCCTCACTGTCAAGGACTCACTGACCAGGTCCTTAGTGACAAGGCCTCACTAGGCCTCACTGACCAGGAGATTACTGACATGGCATCACTCTTAAGGCCTCACTGACCAGGAGTTAATGACAAGGCTTCACTGGCAAGGCCTCACTGAGCGGGACCATTCTGACAAGGCCTCACTGTCAACACCTCACTGACCAGGGCCTTACTCTCAAGGTCTCACTGTCAAGGCCTCACTGACCAGGACCTCACTGACCAGACATCACTGTAAAGGCCTCACTCAAAAGGAGCTTACTGACAAGGACTCACTATCACAACCTCACTGACCAGATCTTCACTGACAAGGCCTCACTATCAAGGCCTCACTGATCAGGAGCTTACTGATAAGGTCTCACTGACCAGGTCCTTAGTAACAAGGCATCACTGTCAAGGCCTCACTATTAAGGACCTTTGTAAAAAGGCCTCACTGTCAAGGCTTCACTGTCAAGGCCTCACTCACCAGGAGCTTAGTGACAGGGCCTCACTGTCAAGGCCTCACTCATCAGGTGCTTAATGACAAGGCCTCACTGTCAAGGCCTCACTGAACAGGAGCTTACTGAAAAGGCCTCACTGTCAACGCCTCAATGATCAGGTCCTTACTGACAAGGCCTCACTCTCAAGGCCTCATTGACCAGGTGCTTACTGACAAGGCCTCACTGTCAAGGCCCGACTGACCAGGTCCTTACTGACAAGGCCTCACTGTCAAGGCCTCACTGACCATGTCCTTACTGGCAATGACTCATTGTCAAGGCCTCATTGACCAGGTCCTTACTGACAAGGCCTCACTATCAAGGCCTCACTAATCAGGTCCTTATTGACAAGGCCTCACTCTAAAGGCCTCACTAACCAGGACTTTGCTGACAAGCCCTCACTGTCAAGTCCTCACTGAGCAGGTCCTTATTAAAAAGACATCACTGTCAACGCCTCACTAACAAGGATTTTAGGAACAAGTCCTCACTGTCAAGCCCTCACTCACCAGGAGCTTACTGAAAAGTCCTCACTGTCAAGGCCTCACTGACCAGGTCCTTACTGACAAGGCCTCACTGTCAAGGCCTCACTGACCAGGTCCTTATTGACAAGGCCTCACTGTCAAGGCCTCACAAACCAGGTCCTTACTGACAAGGCCTCACTGTCAAGGCCTCACTGACCAGGTCCTTATTGACAAGGCCTCACTGTCAAGGCCTCACAAACCAGGTCCTTACTGACAAGGCCTCACTGACCCAGACCTCACTGACAAGGCCTCACTGACCAGGAGATTACTGACAAGGCATCACTGTCAAGGCCTCACTGACCAGGAGTTAATGACAAGGCTTCACTGTCAAGGCCTCACTGAGTGGGACCATTCTGACAAGGCCTCACTGTCAACACCTCACTGACCAGGGCCTTACTCTCAAGGTCTCACTGTCAAGGCCTCACTGACCAGTACCTCCCTGACCAGACCTCATTGTCAAGGCCTCACTCACAAGGAGCTCACTGACAAGGACTCACTATCACAACCTCACCGACCAGGTCTTCACTGATAAGAGCTCACTATCAAGGCCTCACTGATCAGGAGCTTACTGACAAGGCCTCACTGACCAGGTCTTTAGTAACAAGGTATCATTGTCAAGGCCTCACTAACAAGGACCTTTGTAAAAAGGCCTCACTGTCAAGGCTTCACTGTCAAGGCCTCACTCACCAGGAGCTTAGTGACAGGGCCTCACTGTCAAGGCCTCACTCATCAGGTGCTTAATGACAAGGCCTCACTGTCAAGGCCTCACTGAACAGGAGCTTACTGAAAAGACCTCACTGTCAAGGCCTCAATGAGCAGTGACAAGGCTTCACTGTCAAGGTCTTACTAACCAAGACCTAACTGACAAGGCCTCACTGTCAAGGCTTCACGGACCAGGAACTTACTGACAAGGCCTCACTGTCAAGGCATCACCCACCAGGAGCTTATTGACAAGGCCTCACTGTCAAGGTCTCACTGAGCAGGAGATAATTGCCAATTCATCACTGTGAAGCCATCACTGATCAGGTCCTTACTGACAAGGCTTCACTCTCAAGTCCTCACTGACCAGGACCTCACTGACAAGGACTCACTGTCAAGGCCTCACTGACCAGGAACTCAGTGACAAGGCCTCACTGTCAAGGCTTCACTGACAAGAAGCTTACTGACAAGGCATCACTGTCAAGGCCTAACTGACCAGGACCTCAGTGACAAGACGTCACTGTCAAGGACTCACTGACCATGGGATTACTGACAAGTCCTCACCATCAAGACCTCACTGAACAGGTGATTACTGAAAAGACTTCACTGCCAAGGCCTCACTGACCAGGAGCTTAGTGACAAGGCCTCACTCTGATGGACTCATTGACCAGATCCTCACTGACAAGGCCTCACGGTCAAGGCCTTACTGAATAGGAGCTTAGTGACATGACCTCACTATCAAGGCCTCATTGACCAGGAGCTCACTGACAAGGCCTCTCTGTCAAGGCCTCACTGATCAGGAGCTTACTGACATGTCCTCACTGTCAAGGCCTCACTGACCAGGACCTCACTGACATGTCCCAACTGTCAAGGCCTCACTGACAAGGAGCTTACTGAAAAGGGCTCACTATCAAGGCCACACTGACCGGTCCTTACTGACAGGGTCTCACTGTCAAGGCCTCAATGACCAGGTCCTTACTGACAAGGCCTCACTGTCAAGGCCTCACTGAAAAGGAACTTACTGACAAGGCCTCACTGTCAAGGCCTCACTGACCAGGGAATAACTGACAAGGCCTCACTGTCAAGGCCTAACTGACCAGGAGCCTACTGATAAGACCACACTGTCAAGGCCTCAATGAGCAGGACTTCAATGACAAGACTTCACTGTCAAGGTCTTACTGACCAAGACCTAACTGACAAGGCCTCACTGTCAAGACTTCACTGACCAGGAACTTACTGTCAAGGCCTCAGTCATCAGGTGCTTAACGACAAGAACTTACTGTCAAGACCTCAGTCATCAGGTGCTTAATGACAAGACCTCACTGTCAAGGCCTCACTGAACAGGAGCTTACTGAAAAGGCCTCATTGTCAACACCCCACTGACCAGGAACTTACCGACAAGGCCTCACTGAACAGGTCCTTACTGACAAGGCTTCACTGTCAAAGCCCCACTCTCCAGGTCCTTACTGACAAGGCCTCACTGGCCGGGAGCTTACTAACAAGGCCTCACTGTCAAGGGCTCAGTGATGAGGTCCTTATGACAGGCCTCACTGTCAAGGCCTCACTGTCAAGGCATCACTGACTAGGTCCTTACTGACAATGACTCACAGTCAATGCCTCACTGACCAGGTCCTTACTGACAAGGCCTCACTGACCAGGAGCTTACGGACAAGGCCTTACTGTCAAGGCCTCACTGACCAGGACCTCACTGACAAGGCCTCACTCTCAAGGCCTCACTGGCCAGTAGCTTACTAACAAGGCCTCACTGTCAAGGTCTCAGTGACGAGGTCCTTACTGACAAGGCCTCCCTGTCAAGGCCTCACTGACCTGGAGCTTACAGACAAGGCTTCACTGTCTAGTCCTCACTGACCAGGACCTCACTTACACAGTCTCACTCTCAAGGCCTTACTGACCAAGAGCTTACTGACAAGGTCTCAGTGTCAAGGTCTCACTGACCAGGTCCTTACTGACAAGGCCTCACTGAACAGCAGCTTACTGCAAAGGCCTCACTGACAATGCCTCACTGACCAGGAGCTTACTGACAAGGCCTCACTCTCAAGGCCCCACTGACCAGGTCCTTACTGACAAGGCCTCCCTATCAAGGCCTCACTGTCAAGGCCTCACTGATCAGGTTTTTACTGACAAAGCCTCACTGTAAAGGCCTCACTAACCAGGACCTTGCTGACAAGGCCTCACTGGCAACGCCTCACTGACCAGGAGCTTACTGACAAGGCCTCACTCTCAAGGCCCCACTGACCAGGTCCTTACTGACAAGGCCTCCCTGTCAAGGCCTCACTGTCAAGGCCTCACTGATCAGGTTTTTACTGAAAAGGCCTCACTGTAAAGGCCTCACTAACCATTACCTTGCTGACAAGGTCTCACTGTGAAGACCTCCCTCACAAGGGGCTTAGTGTCAAGACCTCACTGACCAGGTCCTTAATAACAAGGTCTCACTGACTGGGACCTCACTGATAATGCCTCACTGACCAGGAGCTTACTGACAAGGCCTCACTCTCAAGGCCCCACTGACCAGGTCCTTACTGACAAAGCTTCACTGTGAAAGCCTCACTAACCAGGACCTTGCTGATAAGATCTTAATGACAAGGCCTCACTGTCAAGGCCTCACTCACCGCGATCTCACTGATAATGCCTCACTGACCAGGAGCTCACTGACAAAGCCTTACTGTCTAGGCCTTCCTGACCAGGACCTCACTGACACAGTCTCACTCTCAGGGCCTCCCTGACCAAAATCTTACTGACAAGGCTCACTGTCAAGGCCTCACTGACCAGGACCTCACTGACAAGGCCTCATTGTCTAGGCCTCACTTACCAGGACCTCACTGACAAGGTCTCACTGACCAGAAGCTTACTGACAAGGCCTCACTGTCTAGGCCTCACTGACCAGTAGCTTACTGACCAGGAGCTTACTGACAAGACCTCACTGTCCAGGCCTCATTGGAGAGGACCTCACTGACATGACCTTACTATCAAGGCCTCACTCACCAGGTGCTTACTGACTGGGCCTCACTATCAAGGCCTCACTCATCAGGTGCTTAATGACAAGGCCTCACAGTCAAGGCCTCACTGAACAGGAACTTACTGAAAAGGCCTCACTGGCAATGCCTCATTGGACAGAAGTTTACTGATAAGGCCAACTCTCAGGACCTCACTGCCCAGGTCCTTACTGAGAAGGCTTCACTCTCAAGGCCCCACTCACCAGGTCCTTACTGACAAGGCCCCACTGTCAAGGCCTCACTGAACAGGTCCTTACTGACAAGGCCTCACTGTCAAGGCGTCACTGACCACGTCCTTACTGACAAGGCTTCACAGTCAAGACCTCACTGATAAGGTCCTTACTGACAAGGCCTCATTGTAAAGGCCTCACTAACCAGGACCTTGCTGACAAGGCCTCACTGTCCAGGCATCACTAACAAGGAGCTTACTGACAAGGCCTCACTCTGAAGGTCCCACTCACCAGGTGTTACTGACAAGGCCTCACTCTGAAGATCCAATTCACCAGGTCCTTACTGACCAGGTCCTTACTGACAAGGCCTCACTCTCAAGGCCCCACTCACCAGGTCCTTACTGACAAGGCCTCACTGTGTGGCCCTCACTGACCAAGACCTTACTGACTAAGATCTTACTGACAAGTCCTCACTGTCAAGGCCTCACTGACCAGGACCTCACTGACAAGGCCTCACTGGCCAAGAGCTTACTAACAAAAACTCACTGTCAAGGGCTCAGTGACGAGCTCCTTACTTACAAGCCCTCACTGTCAAGTCCTCACTGACCAGGACCTCACTGCCGAGGCCTCACTGTCAAGGCCTCACTCACCAGGTGCTTACTGATGGGGCTTCACTGTCAAGGCCTCACTCATCAGTTGCTTAATAACAAGGCCTCACTGTCAATTCCTCACTGAACAGGAGCTTACTGAAAGGCCTCACTGTCAACGCCTCACTGACCAGGAGCTTACTGACAAGGCCTCATTGACCAGGTCCTCACTGCCAAGGCCTCACTGTCAAGGCCTCACTCACCAGGTGCTTACTGACAGGACTTCACTGTCAAGGCCTCACTCATCAGTTGCTTAATAACAAGGCCTCACTGTCAATTCCTCACTGAACAGGAGCTTACTGAAAGGCCTCACTGTCAATGCCTCACTGACCAGGAGCTTACTGACAAGGCCACACTCTCAAGGCCTCATTGACCAGGTCCTTACTGACAAGGCCTCACTGTCAAGGCCTCACTGTCACGGCGTCACTGACCACATCCTTCCTGACAATGACTCACTATCATGGCCTCACTGACCATGTCCTTACTGACAAGGCCTCCCAATCAAGGCCTCACTGATCAGGTCCTTACTGACAAGGCCTCACTGTCAAGGCCTCCCTGATCAGGTCCTTAGTAGCAAGGCATCACTGTCAAAGCCTCATGAACAAGGACCTTTGTAACAAGGCCTCACTCATCAGGGGCTTACTGACAGGGCCTCACTGTCAAGGCCTCACTGAACAGGAGCTTACTGAAAAAGCCTCACTGTCAATGCCTCACTGACGAGGAACTTACTGACAAGGCTTCACTCACAAGGCCTCAGTGTCTACACCTCACTGATCAGGTCTGTACTGAAAAGGCCTCACTGTAAAGGCCACACTAACCAGGACCTTGCTGACAAGACCTCACTGTCAAAGCCTCACTGACAAGGGGCTTACTGACAAGACCTCACTGACAAAGTCCTTAATGACAATGCCTCACTGTCAAGGCCTCATTCACCAGGGGCTTACTGACAGGACCTCACTGTCAAGGCCTCACTGATCAGGAGCTTACTGACAAGGCCTCACTGTCAAGGCCTCACTGATCAGGTCCTCAGTAACAAGGCATCACTGTCAAGGCCTCACTAACAAGGACCTTTGTAACAAGGCCTCACTGTCAAGGCCTCACTGACCAGGACCTCACTGTCAAGGCCTCACTCACCAGGAGGTTACTGTCAGGGCTTCACTGTCAAGGCCTCACTGAACAGGAGCTTACTGAAATGGTCTCACTGTCAACGCCTCACTGACAAGGAGCTACTGACAAGGCCTCCCTGTCAAGGCCTCTTTGACCAGGTCCTTACTGACAAGGCCTCACTGTCAAGGCTTCACCAGGACCTCACTGACAAGGCCTCACTGTCAAGGCTTCACTCACCTGGAGGATACTGTCAGGGCTTCACTGTCAAGGCCTCACTGAACAGGAGCTTACTGAAATGGCCTCACTGTCAATGCCTCACTGACAAGGAGCTTACTGACAAGGCCTCCCTGTCAAGGCCTCATTGACCAGGTCCTTACTGACAAGACCTCACTGTCAAGGCATCACTTACCACGTCTTACTATGACTCACTATCAAGGCCTCACTGACCAGGTCCTTACTGACAATTACTCACTCTCAAGGCCTCACTGATCAGGTCCTCACTGACAAGGCCTCACTGTAAAGGCCTCACTAACCAGGAACTTGCTAACAAGGCCTCACTGTCAAGGCCTCCTGATCAGGTCCTTAGTAGCAAGGCATCACTGTCAAAGCCTCATGAACAAGGACCTTTGTAACAAGGCCTCACTCATCAGGGGCTTACTGACAGGGCCTCACTGTCAAGGCCTCACTGAACAGGAGCTTACTGAAAAAGCCTCACTGTCAATGCCTCACTGACGAGGAACTTACTGACAAGGCTTCACTCACAAGGCCTCAGTGTCTACACCTCACTGATCAGGTCTGTACTGAAAAGGCCTCACTGTAAAGGCCACACTAACCAGGACCTTGCTGACAAGACCTCACTGTCAAAGCCTCACTGACAAGGGGCTTACTGACAAGACCTCACTGACAAAGTCCTTAATGACAATGCCTCACTGTCAAGGCCTCATTCACCAGGGGCTTACTGACAGGACCTCACTGTCAAGGCCTCACTGATCAGGAGCTTACTGACAAGGCCTCACTGTCAAGGCCTCACTGATCAGGTCCTCAGTAACAAGGCATCACTGTCAAGGCCTCACTAACAAGGACCTTTGTAACAAGGCCTCACTGTCAAGGCCTCACTGACCAGGACCTCACTGTCAAGGCCTCACTCACCAGGAGGTTACTGTCAGGGCTTCACTGTCAAGGCCTCACTGAACAGGAGCTTACTGAAATGGTCTCACTGTCAACGCCTCACTGACAAGGAGCTTACTGACAAGGCCTCCCTGTCAAGGCCTCTTTGACCAGGTCCTTACTGACAAGGCCTCACTGTCAAGGCTTCACCAGGACCTCACTGACAAGGCCTCACTGTCAAGGCTTCACTCACCTGGAGGATACTGTCAGGGCTTCACTGTCAAGGCCTCACTGAACAGGAGCTTACTGAAATGGCCTCACTGTCAATGCCTCACTGACAAGGAGCTTACTGACAAGGCCTCCCTGTCAAGGCCTCATTGACCAGGTCCTTACTGACAAGACCTCACTGTCAAGGCATCACTTACCACGTCTTACTATGACTCACTATCAAGGCCTCACTGACCAGGTCCTTACTGACAATTACTCACTCTCAAGGCCTCACTGATCAGGTCCTTACTGACAAGGCCTCACTGTAAAGGCCTCACTAACCAGGAACTTGCTAACAAGGCCTCACTGTCAAGGCCTCCCTGATCAGGTCCTTAGTAGCAAGGCATCACTGTCAAAGCCTCATGAACAAGGACCTTTGTAACAAGGCCTCACTCATCAGGGGCTTACTGACAGGGCCTCACTGTCAAGGCCTCACTGAACAGGAGCTTACTGAAAAAGCCTCACTGTCAAAGCCTCACTGACGAGGAACTTACTGACAAGGCTTCACTCACAAGGCCTCAGTGTCTACACCTCACCGATCAGGTCCGTACTGAAAAGGCCTCACTGTAAAGGCCACACTAACCAGGACCTTGCTGACAAGACCTCACTGTCAAAGCCTCACTGACAAGGGGCTTACTGACAAGACCTCACTGACAAAGTCCTTAATGACAATGCCTCACTGTCAAGGCCTCATTCACCAGGGGCTTACTAACAGGACCTCACTGTCAAGGCCTCACTGATCAGGAGCTTACTGACAAGGCCTCACTGTCAAGGCCTCACTGATCAGGTCCTCAGTAACAAGGCATCACTGTCAAGGCCTCGCTAACAAGGACCTTTGTAACAAGGCCTCACTGTCAAGGCCTCACTGACCAGGACCTCACTGTCAAGGCCTCACTCACCTGGAGGTTACTGTCAGGGCTTCACTGTCAAGGCCTCACTGAACAGGAGCTTACTGAAATGGTCTCACTATCAATGCCTCACTGACAAGGAGCTTACTGACAAGGCCTCCCTGTCAAGGCCTCATTGACCAGGTGCTTACTGACAAGACCTCACTGTCAAGGCATCACTTACCACGTCTTACTATGACTCACTATCAAGGCCTCACTGACCAGGTCCTTACTGACAATTACTCACTCTCAAGGCCTCACTGATCAGGTCCTTACTGACAAGGCCTCACTGACCAGGAACTTACTGACCAGGAGCTGACTGACAACACCTCACTGTCCAGGCCTCATTGAGGAGGACCTCACTAACATGGCCTCACTGTCAAGGCCTCACTCATCAGGTGCTTAATGACAAAGCCTCGCTGTCAAGGCATCACTGAACAGGAGCTTACTGAGAAGGCCTCACTGTCAACGCCTCACTGACGAGGAGCTTACTGACAAGGCCTCACTCTCAAAGCCTAACTGACCAGGTCCTTACTGACAAGGCCTCACTGTCAAGGCATCACTGACCAGGAGCATCCTGACAAGGCCTCACTGTGTAGGCCTCACTGACCAGGAGCTTACTGACACAGTCGCACTGTCAAGGTCTCACTGACCAGGTACTTACAGACAAGGTATCACTGTCAAGGCCTCATTGATCAGTACCTCACTGACAAGGCCTCATTGTCAAGGCCTCACTTACCAGGACTTCACTGACAAGGTCTCACTGACCAGGAGCTTAGTGACAAGGTCTCATTGTCTAGGCCTCACTGACCAGTCGCTTACTGACAAGACCTTACTGTCCAGGCCTCATTGAGGAGGACCACCCTGACATGGCCTCACTGTCAAGGCCTCACTCACCAGGTGCTTACTGACAGGGCCTCACTATCCAGGCCTCACTCATCAGGTGCTTAATGACAAGGCCTCACTGTCAAGACCTCACTGACCAGGTCCTTACTGATAATGCCTCACTGTCAGGGCCCCATTCACCAGGTCCTCACTGTCAAGGCCTCACTGTCAAGGCGTCACTGACCACGTCCTTATTGGCAAGGCCTCACTGTCAAGTCCTCATGGATCAGGTCCTTACTGACAAGGCCTTACTGTAAAAGCCTCACTAACCAGGATCTTGCTGACAAGGTTCATTGTCAGGGCCACACTGACCAGGTCCTTAGTAACAAGGCCTCACTGTCAAGGCCTCACTGAACAGGAGCTTACTGAAATGACCTCACTGTCAACGCCTCACTGACAAGGAGCTTACTGACAAGGTCTCACTCTCAATGCCTCATTGACCAGATCCTTACTGACAAGGCCTCACTGTCAAGTCCCCACTCACCAGGTATGTAGTGACAAGGCCTCACTGTCAAGGCCTCACTGACGAGGTCCTTACTGACATGGCCTCACTGTCAAGGCCTCATTGATCAGGTCCTTACTGACAAGTCCTCATTGTCAAGGCCTCACTGACCACATCTTACTGACTATGACTCACTGTCAAGCCTTCACTGACCAGGTCATTACTGACAAGGCCTGATTGTGAAGGCCTCACTGATCAGGTCCTTACTGCTAAGGCCTCACTGACACAGTCTCACTCTCAAGGTCTCACTGACCAAGAGCTCACTAACAATGCTTCACCGTGAAGGCCTCACTGATGAGGACCTCACTGACAAGGCCTCATTGTCAAGACCTCACTTACCAGGAAATCACTGACAAGGTCTCACTGTCCAGGAGCTTAGTGACAAGGCCTCACAGTCTAGGCCTCACTGACCAGTAGCTTTCTGACCAGGAGCTCACTGATAAGACCTCACTGTCCAGGCCTCATTGAGGAGGACCTCACTGACATGGCCTCACTGTCAAGGCCTCACTCACCAGGAGCTTACTGACAGGGCCTCACAGTCAAGGCCTCAGTCATCAGGTGCTTAATTACAAGACCTCACTGTCAAGGCCTCACTGAACAGGAGCTTACTGAAAAGGCCTCACTGTCAAGGCCTCACTGAACAGGAGCTTACTGAAAAGGCCTCACTGTCAACACCCCACTGACCAGGAACTTACTGACAAGGCCTCACTGTCAAGGCCTCACTGAATAGGTCCTTACTGTCAAGGCCTCACTCTCCAGGTCCTTACTGACAAGGCCTCACTGATCTGGTCCTTACTGACAAGTCCTCACTGTCAAGGCCTCACTGACCAAGTCCTTACTGACAATGACTCATTGTCAATGCCTCACTGACCAGGTCCTTACTGATAAGGCCTCATTGTCAAGGTCTCATTGATCAGGTCCCTACTGACAAGGCCTCACTGACCAGGACCTCACTGACAAGGCCTCATTGTCAAGGCCTCACTTACCAGGAAATCACTGACAAGGTCTCACTGACCAGAAGCTTACTGACAAGGCCTCACTGTCTAGGCCTCACTGACCAGTAGCTTTCTGACCAGGAGCTTACTGACAAGACCTCACTGTCCAGGCCTCATTGAGGAGGACCTCACTGACATGGCCTCACTGTCAAGGCCTCACTCACCAGGAGCTTACTGACAGGGCCTCACTGTCAAGACCTCAGTCATCAGGTGCTTAATGACAAGACCTCACTGTCAAGGCTTCACTGAACATGAGCTTACTGAAAAGGCCTCACTGTCAACACCGCACTGACCAGGAACTTACCGACAAGGCCTCACTGTCAAGGCCTCACTGACCAGGTCCTTACTGACAAGTCTTCACTGTCAAGGCCCTACTCTCCAGGTCCTTAGTGACAAGGCCTCACTGTCAAGGCCTCATTGACAAGGTCCTTACTGACAAGGCCTCACTGTCAAGGCATCACTGACCACCTCCTTACTGACAATGACTCATTGTCAATGCCTCACTGACCAGGTCCTTACTGACAAGGCCTCATTGTCAAGGCCTCACTGATCAGGTCCCTACTGACAAGGCCTCACTGTAAAGGCCGCACTAGCCAGGACCTTGCTGACAAGGACTCACTGTCAAGGTCTCACTGACCAGGTCCTTAGTAACAAGGCATCACTATCAAGGCCTCACAAACAAGGACCTTTGTAACAAGTCCTCACTGTCGAGGCCTCACTGTCAAGGCCTCACTCACCAGGAGCTTACTGACAAGGCTGCACTGTCAAGGCCTCACTCATCACATGCTTAATGACAAGTTCTCACTGTCAATGTCTCACTGACAAGGAGCTTACTGACAGGGCCTCACTCTCAAAGCCCCACTGAACAGGTCATTACTGACAAGGTCTCACTGTCAAGGCCTCATTGACCAGGTCCTTAATGACAAGGCCTCACTGTCAAGGTGTCACTGACCAGGAGATTACTGATAAGGCCTCACTCGGTAGGCCTCACTGACCAGGACTTCCCTGACACAGTCTCACTGTCAAGGCCTCCCTGACCAGACCGTACTGACGAAGCCTCACTGTCAAGGCCTCACTGACCAGGTCCTTACTGACAAGACTTCTCTCTCAAGGCCTCACTGACCAGGAGATTAATTACAAAGCCTCACTCTCTATGCCTCAACGACCAGGACTTCACTGACCCAGTCTCACTCTCAAGGCCTCACTGACGAAGAGCTTACTGGCAAAAACTCACTGTCAAGGCCTCACGGACCAGGACCTCCCTGACAAGGCCTCACACTCAAGGCCTCACTTACCAGGACCTCACTGTCTAGGCCTCTCTGACAAGTAGCTTACTCACCAGGAGCTTACTGATAAGACCTCACTGTCCAGGCCTCATTGAGCAGGACCTCACTGACATGGCCTCACTGTCAAGGCATCACTGACCATGAGCTTACTGACAAGGCCTCACTCTCAAGGCCTCACTGACCAGGACCTCACTTACAAGACCTCAAAGTCAAGGCCTCGCTGTCAAGGCCTCAATGCCCAGGTCCTTATTGACAAGCTTCATTGTCAAGGCCTCACTGACTGGGTCCTTACTGATAAGGCCTCACTGTCAAGGCCCCACTCACCAGGTCCTCACTGATAAGGCCTCACTATCAAAGCCTCACTCACTAGGAGCTTACTGACAGGGCCTCACTCTCAAGGCCTCACTCATCAGGTGCTTAATGACAAGGCCTCACTGTCAAGGCCTCACTGAACAGGAGCTTACTGAAATGGCCTCACTGTCAAGGCCTCACTCATCAGGTGCTTAATGACAAGGCCTCACTGTCAAGGCCTCACTGAACAGGAGCTTACTGAAATGGCCTCACTGACCAGGAGCTTACTGACAAAGCCTCACTCTCAAGGCCTCACTGACAAGGCCTCACTGTCAAGTCTCCATTCACCAGGTCCTTACTGACAAGGCCTCACTGTCAAAGTCTCACTGACCAGGTCCTTACTGACAAGGCCTCACTGTCAAGGCCTCATTGACCAGGTCCTTACTGACAAGTCCTCACTGTCAAGGCATCACTGACCATGTCTTACTGACTATTACTGACTCTCAAGGCCTCACTGACCAGGTCCTTACTGACAAGTCCTCACTGTCAAGGCATCACTGACCATGTCTTACTGACTATTACTGACTCTCAAGGCCTCACTGACCAGGTCCTTACTGACAAGGCCTCACTGTCAAGGCCTCACTGTAAAGGCCTCACTAACTAGGACCCTGCTGACAAGGCCTCACTGTCAAGTCCCCACTGATCAGGTCCTTAGTAACAAGGCATCACTGTCAAGTCCTCACTAAGAAGGACCTTTGTAACAAGGCCTCACTCTCAAGGCCTCACTCACCAGGATCTCACTGACAAGGCCTCAATGTCAAAACTTCACTGACCAGGTCCTTTCTGACATGGTCTCACTGTCAAGGCCTCACTGGCCCAGAGCTTACTAACAAGGCCTCACTGCCAAGGCCTCAATTACCAGGTCCTTAGTGACAACGCCTCGCTGTCAAGACCTCACTGACCATGTCCATACTGACGAATCCTCACTGTCAAGGACTCACTGACCAGGTCCTTACTGACAGGGCTTCACTCTCAAGGCTTCACTGACCAGGAGCTTACTGACAAGGCTTCACTGTGTAGGCTTCACTGACCAGGACCTCACTGACACAGTCTCACTCTCAAGGCCTCACTGACCGAGAGCTTACTGACAATGCTTCACTGTCAAGGTCTCACTGACAAGGACCTCACTGTCAAGGCCTCATTGTCAAGGCCTCACTTACCAGGAAATCACTGACAAGGTCTCACTAACCAGGAGCTTACTGACAACGTTTGACTGTCTAGGCCTCACCGACCAGTAGCTTTCTGACCAGGAGCTTACTGACAAGACCTCACTGTCCAGGCCTCATTGAGGAGGACCTCACTGACATGGCCTCACTGTCAAGGCCTCACTCACCAGGAACTTACTGACAGGGCCTCACTGTCAAGTCCTCAGTCATCAGGTGCTTAATGACAAGACCTCACTGTCAAGGCCTTACTGAACAGGAGCTTACTGAAAAGGCCTCACTGTCAACGCCCCACTGACCAGGAACTTACCGACAAGGTCTCACTGTCAAGGCCTCACTGACCTGGTCCTTACTGACAAGGCCTCACTGTCAAGGCCTCATTGACCAGGTCCTTACTGACAAGGCCTCACTGTCAAGGCCTCATTGACCAGGTCCTTACTGACAAGGCCTCACTGTCAAGGCATCACTGACCACATCCTTACTGACAATGACTCACTGTCAATGCCTCAGTGACCAGGTCCTTAGTGACAAGGCCTCATTGTCAAGGCCTCACTGATCAGGTCCCTACTGAGAAGGCCTCACTAGCCAGGACCTTGCTGACAAGGCCTCACTGTCAAGGCCTCACTGACCAGGTTCTTAGTAACAAGGCATCACTGTCAAGGCCTCACTAACAAGGACCTTTGTAACAAGGCCTCACTGTCAAGGCCTCACTCACCAGGAGCTTACTGACAGGGCCTCACTGTCAAGGCCTCACTCATCAGGTGCTTAATGACAAGTCCTCCCTGTCAATGCCTCACTGAACAGGAGCTTAATGCAAAGACCTCACTGTGAATGCCTCACTAACAAGAAGCTTACTGACAAGGCCTCACTCTCAAAGCCCAACTGACCAGGTCATTACTGACAAGGTCTCACTGTCAAGGCCTCACTGACCAGGTCCTTACTGACAAGGCCTCACTGTCAAGGCATCACTGACCAGGAGATTACTGATAAGACCTCACTGTGTAGGCCTCACTGACCAGGACTTCACTGACACAGTCTCACTGTCAAGGCCTCACTGACCAGGTCCTTACTGACAAGGCTTCACTCTCAAGGCCTCACTGTCCAGGCCTCACCAACCAGGACTTCACTGACCCAGTCTCACTCTCAAGTCCTTACTGACGAAGGGCTTACTGACAAGGCCTCACTGTCAAGGCCTCACTGTCAGGCCTCACTGATCAATACCTTACTCACCAGGAGCTTACTGACAAGACCTCACTGTCCAGGCCTCATTGAGCAGGACCTCACTGACATGGCCTCACTGCCAAGGCGTCACTGACCAGGAGCTTACTGAAATGGCCTCACTGTGAAGGCCTCACTGTCCAGGTCCTTATAGACAAGGCTTCACTGTCAAGGCCTCACTGACCAGGTCCTTATTGATGAGGCCTCACTGTCAAGGTACCACTCACCAGATCCTTACTGACAAGGCCTCACTGTCAAGGCCTCATTGTCAAGACATCACTGACCATGTTCTTATTGACAATGACTCACTGTCAAGGCCTCACTGACCAGGTCCTTACTGACAAGGCCTCACTGTCAAGGCCTCACTGACCAGGTCCTTACTGACAAGGCCTCACTGTCAAGGCCTCACTGACCAGGATCTCACTCCCAAGACCTCACTGTCAATGTCTCACTGAGCAGGAGCTCACTGACAAGGCCTCACTGTCAAGGCCTCACTGACTAGGGTCTCAGTGACAAGGCCTCGCTGACCAGGACTTCACTGACAAGGCCTCACGGTCAGGGCCTCACTGACCAAGACCTCACTGACAAGTCCTCACTGGACCAGCACCTCACTGACAAGGCCTCACTGTCAAGGCCTCATTGACAAGTAGCTTATTGATAAGGCCTCACTGACCAGGAGCTTATTGACAAAGCCTCACTGTCAAGGCCTCACTGACCAGGAGCTTACTGACAAGGTCTCACTCTCAAGGCCTCACTAACCAGGAGCTTACTAACAAGGCCTCACTGTCAAGACCTCGTTGACCAGATCCTTACTGACAAGGCCTCACTGTCAAGGTCTGACTGACCAGGTCCTGCTGTCAAGGCCTCAGTGAGAAGGGCTCACTGACCCCAGGTCACCACTGACAAGGCCTCACTGACCAGGACCTCAGTGACTAGAGCTCATTGACCAGGTCCTTGCTGCCACGGCCTCACTGACAATGGCTCACTGACCAGGTCCTTACATACAAGGCCTCACTGATCAGGTTCCACCTATCAGGACCCCATTGTCTGGCCCCGGAGAGTAAACCCCACTGACCAGCCTCCAGGGAATAGACTGTGAGTGACCAGGCCCCTACTAACCAGGCCTGAGGTGACTAGACACACCTGACCAGGATCCTAGTGAGTAGGCTCACCTGAAAAAGCACCCACTGCTCAGATCCCCGCTGACCAGGTCACCCCATAGACCAATGCTACAAAAGCCATCACTGACCAAATCCTCTCTGACCAGGCCCCAACTGATTAGGTTCCACAGACCAGGCTGCCCTGACCAGGGCCCCACTGGCAAGGGCCTCACTGATGAGGACATGCCCTGCTGACTAGGTCCCATGTGACCAGGCCTCCACTGAATAGCACCCCTTGACCAGGTCAGCAGAGACCCAGCCCATGCTGACAAGGCCACCACTAAGTCCTAGCTGACCAGGTCTCCACTGACCAAGTCCAACAGCTCAGGTTCGCACTGACCAGACACCAAACATTTGTCTGCCACTAGGTCCCCATTCACTAAAACCTACACTACTAGATCCCTCTAATAAGACCCTCTCTAAGCAGACCCCTGCTGACCACGCCCCCACTAAGTACATCTCACTGACCAAGTCCCAACTGATTAGGTCCACTGAGCAGGCCCACACTGATCAGGCCCCTCCTAATCATACCAGAAGGTCAAGCGGCAATGAAATGTTTCATATGGCAGGAGTAGGAGCAAGACAGAGAGAGGAAAAAGGTGTGACATCGTGTTATACAACCAGATCTCATGAGAACTCACTATCAGGAGATCAGCATCAAGAAGATTAACCATTGGTGAAGGATTCTCCACCCACACCAAGGCCCACTGCTTCCAGGCAGAAGCCTCCTGCAGAGGCAGAGCCTCTTAGGAAACTTCCACTGTGGCAGTGCAGAAGGAAAATACGGGCTTTGAGCCCCCACACAGGAGGCCACCATCCTCCAGACCCCAGATTCATAAGCCCACCAACAGCTCACACCCTCAGTATGGAAAAGCTACAGGCACTCAACACCAGCCCAGCCCATGAGAGCAGACATGGGGCTAAAGCCTGCAAAGCCACAGGTGCACTGCCCTAGTAGAGGTTTTCCATGAGCCTCTGCCTCTGCAGCAGGTTACTCCCCCTTCCTACTGCCCCCACCTCCCACCACCCTACTGCCAACCCACTCCTCCCACCCTACCACTCTTTCCTTCCACCCCAACCCTCTCCCGTCCAAGATTAAATCACCTCCCACCTGGCCCCAACATTAAGGATTACAATTCCACATGAGTTTTATGGGGACACACAGTCAACTCATATTATTCTGACCCTGATACCCCAGAACCTCATGTCCTTCTCACAGAGCAAAACACAATCATGCCTTTTCAAAAGTTTCCAAAAATCTTAACTCATTCCAAATGTAAAAGTTTTAAAGTCTCATCTGAGACAAGGCTACAGTCCTTCTACCAATGAGTCCCTGAATTTAAAAGGGATTTCTTTTCTTTCAAGGTACAATGATGGTACAGGCATTGGGTAAGTTTTCTCAATCCAAAGGAAGAAATTTCCCAGAAAAATAACACAAATGCAAGTCCAAAACCCAGCAGGACAGTATTCACTCAATCTTTAAGCTCCATAATCATCAAGAGAACTATCACACGCACAGCATTAAGGAGATAGTGTTTAACCATTTGTGAAGAATCCATCCCCCATCCTCATCTTTCACCCCACCCACAATCTCCCCCATTCTCCCCACACCCCTACCTCCAACACCCACTTTTCTCCATGATTAAATCACCTCCCACCAGGCCCTAACTTTAACATTCCCCATTACAATTCCATGAGTGTATTGGTAGGGACACAGTGCCAAATCATATTATTCTGACCCTGATACCCCAGAACCTCATGTCCTTCTCACAGAGAAAAATACAAACATGCCTTTTCAAAAGTTTCCAAAAGTCTTAACTCATTCCAGCATTTACTCAAATGTCCAAAGCCCAAAGTCTCATCTGAGACAAGGCTGCCATCCCTTCTGCACCAAGCCTCTGAAATACAAAGCAAATTAACCACTTCCAAGGTACAATGATTGTACAGGCATTGGGTAAGCATTCCCAGCCAAAAGGAAAAAAATTGCCAGAAAGAAGCAAAAAACACAGATGGAACTTATAGACCCCCATGCAAGTCAAAAACCCAGCAGGCTAGTCATTGAATCCTACAGATCTTAAGTCATCCTTTCTGAATCTACATCCCACATCTAGAGCACAGTGGTGGATGTCTGGGCTCCCAAGGCCTTGGGCAGCTCAGTGTCTGTGGCTGTGCAGGGTCTTTCCCTGACACCTGCCCTCATGGGCTGGGCTGGTGTTGAGTGCCTGTGGCTTTTCCACACTGAGGGTGCAAGCAGCTGGTGAGTCTATGAATCTGGGGCCTGGAAAATGGTGCATCCCTGTGTGGGGGTTCCAACCCCATATGTTCCTCCTGTACTGCCCTAGTAAAGGTTTCCCATGAGGCTCTGCCTCTTGGAAAAGCTTCTGCCTGGACACCCAGGATTTTCTGTACATACTCTGGAGTCTAGACAAATGCTCCCAAGCCTCTAGTTTTGTGCTCTGTGCACCTGCTGGCTTAACACTGTGTGGAATCCACTAAGGCTCGAAGCTTGCATCCCTAAAGCAATGACCCAAGCTGTACCTGTGCATCTTTCAGCCATGGCTGGAGCTGGAGCTGGAGCTGCAGAGATGCAGGCAGCAGGGTCCTGAGGATGGACACAGCCATGTGACCATGGGACTGACCCAGGAAACCATTCTTTGGCCCTAGGACACAGGGCCTGTGACAACAAGCTCTGCTGCAAAGGTCTCTGAAATGCCTTCAAGGCCTTTTTAACATTGTCTTAGCTATTAGCACTGGGCTCCATTTTATGCAAATTTCTGAAGCCTTCTTGAATTTTCCCACTGAAATCAATCAGCTTTTCTTTTGACCACTTGGCCAGGCTGCAAATGTTCCAAACCTTTAAGCTCTGCTTCTCATTTAAATATAAGTTTCAAATTGAGGTCATTTATTCGGTCACACAGAAGACCACAGGCTGTTCAATACAGAAAAGACACCTCTTGAGCTTTGCTGCCTAGAAGTTCATTCCACCAAATACACCCTCAATCATCACCCTCAAGTTCAAAGTTTCACAGATCTCCAGGGCACAGGGACCATCCTGCCAAGTTCTTTGCTAAGGCAAAACAAAAGTAACCTTGGCTCCTGTTCCCAGTAAGTTGCTCATTTTCATCTGAGACCTTCTAAGCCTGGCCTTCGCTGTCCATCCTTCAGTCACTCTTTTAATTATAACTATTTAAACAAGTCTCTATGGTCACCCTTTTAATTGTAACTATTTAACACATCTCTACAATAGTCCAAACTTTCCCTCATCTTTCTGCCTTCTTCCAAGCCCTCAAACTGTGTAGTGTCTGAACCTGCTTCTACATTTTCAGCTATCGTTGTGGCAGCCTGGCAATGTGGTAAAAGAAGAAAAGTCCATTTTCAGGGGGAAAATTCAAGAAGGCTTCAGATATTTGCATATAAAAGAAGCCAAATGCTAATAGTAAAAAGAAAAAAGAAAAAAAAGAAGAAAAAAACCTTCAGGGCATTTCATAGCTCCACTCTTACAGTACAAATTTTCTGTAATATTACTTTAAAAAGAGGTTTAACCGGCACATGGTTCTGCAGGCTGTAAAGGGTGCATAGTGGCTTCTGCTTCTGAGAGGACTTAGGAATCCTCCTAACCATACCAGAAGGCCAAGCAACAATGAGATGTTCCATATGGCAGGAGTAGGAGGAAGACAGAGAGGAAAGAGGTGCCACACCCTGTTATACAACCAGATCTCATGAGAACTCACAATCACGAGGTCAGCATCATGAAGATTAACCATTGGTAAGGGATCCACCCACACAATTACCCACTGTTTCCTGGCAGAAGCCTTCTGCAGAGGCAGAACCTCTTGGAGAACCTCTACTAGGGCAGTACAGAAGGAAAATATGGGCTTGGAGTCCCCACACAGGAGGCCACCATCCTCCAGACCCCAGATTCATAGACCCACCAACAGCTTGCACTCTGAGTGTGGAAAAGCTACAGGCACTCAACACCAGCCCAGCCCATGAGAGCAGCCATAGGGGCTAAAGCCTGCAAAGCCACAGGTGCACTGCCCTAGTAGACACTTTCCATGAGCCTCTGCTTCTGTAGCAGACTACTCCCACTTCCTACTACCCACCACCCTCTCACCACCCTACTAACAACCTACTCCTCACCCTACCCACCCCTTTTCCTTCCATCCCCACCCCACTCCCATCCATGATTAAATCACCTCCAGCCAGGCCCTACCACCACCATTAAGGATTACAATTCACATCAGTTTTGATAAAGAAACACAGCCAAATCAGATTTGTCTGACCCTGATCACCTGCAGTCTCATGTCCTTCTCATAGAGCAAAATATAATCATGCTTTTGCAAAAGTTTCCAAAAGTCTTAACTCATTCGAACATTAACTCAAATGTAAAATATTCAACATCTCATCTGAGACAAGTCTACAGAACATTTTGCCTATGAGTCCCTGAATTTAAAAGGATGTTCTTTTCTTTCAAGGTACAATAATGGTACAGGCATTGGGTAAGGTTTTTCAATCCAAAGGGAAGAAATTCCCCAGGAAATACAAATGGGACCACAGTCCCAACACAAGTCCAAAACCCAGAAGGCCAGTATCCATTCAATCTCGCAGTTCCAAAATCATGAAGAGAACTCACTGTCAAAAAGACAGCAATAAGGAGATAGTGTTTAATCATTTATGAAGGATCCGTCCCCACCACCAATTTTCACCCCTCACCCCACCATAATTCCCCCATTCTCCCTACCCCCAACCTTCCAACCCCCACTCTCCACCATGATTAAATCACCTTCCACCAGGTCCCACCTTTAACATTCCGATTACAATTCCACATGAGTTTTGATAGGGACACAGAGCTAAATTTTATTATTCTGTCCCTGGCTCCCCAAATCTCATGTCCTTCTCACATTGCAAAATACAATGATACCTTTCCTATAGTCCTAAAATCTTTTATCATTCCAACATTTATACAAATATTCAAAGCTTAAAGTCTCATCTGACACAAGGCTACAGTCCCTTAGGCCCATGAGCCTCTGAAATATAAAGCAAGTTAACTACTTCCAAGGTACAATGCTTGTACAGGCATTGGGTTAAGCATTCACAGCCAAAAGGAAGAATTTTGCCGAAAAAAACAAAACACAGATAGGACTTACTGAACCCATGAAAAACTCCCAACCCAGAAGGACAGTCATTCAATCCTACAGCTCCAAAATCACCCTTTTTGAAACCTTGCCCCACATTCAGGGCACAGGGATGTGAGGGTTCGTTTCCCAAGGCCTTGGGCAGCTTGGCACCTGTGGCTTTGCTGGGTTCATGCCCCACAGCTGTCCTCATGGGCTGGGCCAGTGTTGAGTGCCTGTGACATTTCCCCACTGATGATACAAGTTGTTGGGGGGTCTATGAATCTGGGGTCTGCATGATGGTGGCCCTTAGTGAAGGGGCTCCACCTCCTATTTTCCTTCTGCACTGCCTTAATAGAGGTTTCACATAAGGCTCTGCCTTTTGGGGATGCTTTTGCCTGGACACGCAGGCAGTTTCATCCATCTTTCAAAATCTATAGAGAGGCTCCCAAGCCTCTAGTCTCATGCTGCGTCCACCAGTGGCTTAACACTATGAGGAAGCCACCAAGGCTTCTAGCTTGCACCCTCTGAAACAGTGATCCAAGCTGTACCTCTGCATCTTTCAGCCATGGCTGGGGCTGGGGCTGGAGCTGCAGGGATGCAGGCAGCAGGATCCCAAGGCTGCACATAGAAGGGTGTCATGGAACTGGCCCAGGAAACCATTCTTCTCTCCTAGGCCCCAGGGCCTGTGACAGCAAGGGCTGCTGCAAAGGTCTCTGAAATGTCTTCAAGGCATTTTTCCTATTGTCTTGGCTGTCAGCACTGGGCTCCTTTTCATGCAAATTTCTGAAGTCTTCCTCAATTTCCCCCTTGAAAATCAGCTTTTCTTTTTGTTCACTTGGCCAGGCTGCAAATTTTCCAAACTTTTGAGTTCTATTTCTCATTTAATATAAGACCCATCCAGAGGTCATTTCCTTGGTCACACATAAAAGCACAGGCTGTTCAATGCAGGCAAGACATCTCTTGGGCTTTGATGCCCAGAAGTTCCTTCCACCAGATATGCACTAAGTCATCACCCTCAAGTTTAAAGTTTCACAGATCTCCAGGGCAGGGTCACGGTGCAGTCACATTCTTTGCTACAGCAAAACGAAAGTAACCTTGGTTTCTGTTCCCAGTAAGTTCCTCATTTTTATCTGAGACCTTCTAAGTCTGGCTTTCACTGACCATTTTCTTGTCAGCCTTCTGATCACAAGTATTTAACAATTCTTTACAAAGATCCAAACTTTTCCTCATTTTCCTGTCTTCGAAGCCCTTCAAACTCTCCCGATCTCTGCCTGCTACCCCCTTCTGAACCTACTTCTACATTATCAGCTATCTTTGTCACAGCCTGGCAATGTGATAAAGGAAGACAAGTCCATTTTCAGGGGGAAAATTCAAGAAGGCCTCAGATACTTGAATGAAAAGAAGCTGAGTGCTGATTGCCAAGACATTAAGGAAAAGGCCTTGAAGACATTTCATACATCCACTTCCCAGTACTAATTTTCTCTATGATCATAAAGAAAACAGGTTTAATGGCTCATAATTCTTCAGGCTGTAAGGAGACATAGTGGCTTCTGAATCTGGGAGGACCCAGGAAGCTGCCCAATCTTACCAGAATGTCAGGGGGCAATAAGATGATTCGTGTGGCAGGAGTAGGAGCAAGACAGAGAGAGGAAAGAGGAGCCACGCCCTATTATACAAGCAGATCTCATGAGAACTCAGTATCACAAGGTCAGCATCAAAAAGATGGTGCTTAACCACTGGTGAAGGATTCACCCCCAACCCCAACTCCCACTGTTTCCAGGCAGAAGCCTGATGCAGAGGCAGAGCCTCTTGGAAAACCTCTACTAGGGCAGTGCAGAAGGAAAATATGGGCTTGGAGCCCCCACACAGATGGCCACCATCCTCCAGACCCCAGATTCATAGACCCACCAACAGCTCACATCCTCAGTGTGGAAAAGCTATAGGTAGTCAGCACCAGCCCATCCATGAGAGCAGCCACAGGGGCTAAACCCTGCAAAGCCACAGGTGCACTGCCCTAGTAGAGGTTTTCCATGAGCCTCTGCCTCTGCAGCAGGCTACTCCCCTTCCTACTACCCACCACCCTCCCACCACCCTACTGCCAGCCTACTCCTCCCCACCCTACCCACCCTTTTTCCTTCCACTCCAACCCCCTCCCATCCATTATGAACTCACCCCCCCAGGCCCCACCTTCAACATTTGGGATTACAATTCCACATGAGTTTTGATAGGGACACAGAGCTAAATTTTATTATTCTGTCCATGGCTCCCCAAATCTCATGTCCTTCTCACATTGCAAAATACAATGATACCTTTCCTATAGTCCTAAAATCTTTTATCATTCCAGCATTTATACAAATGTCCAAAGCTTAAAGTCTCATCTGAGACAAGGCTACAGTCCCTTAGGCCCATGAGCCTCTGCCTCTGCAGCAGGCTACTCCCCTTCCTACTACCCCCACCCTCCCACCACCCTACTGCCAGCCTACTCCTCCCCACCCTAACCAACCCTTTTCCTTCCACTCCAACCCCTCCCATCCATTATTAAATCACCTTCCCAAGGCCCCACCTTCAACACTTGGAATTATAATTCCACATGAGTTTTGATAGGGACACAGAGCTAAATTTTATTATTCTGTCCATGGCTCCCCAAATCTCATGTCCTTCTTTGTCAGAGGCCGACAGACCTCTCCCTACCCACCTACTTCCCGGAAGCTAGGTGACCAAAATAAACTTGCAGTTTTGCTCCTACCCTTGCCTACTCACTGGTTCTTTTGTGCCCACTCTGGTGGTCTTAGAAAAACAAATCAGGTACCTCTTGAGCTTTGCTTCCTAGAAGTTCATTCCACCAGATACGCACTAAGTCATCACCCTCAAGTTCAAAGTTTCACAGATCTCCAGGGCAGGGTCACCGTGCAGCCACGTTCTTTGCTACAGCAAAACAAAAGTAACCTTGGCTCCTGTTCCCAGTAAGTTCCTCATTTTCATCTGAGACCTTCTAAGTCTGATCTTTACTGGCTATTTTCCTATCAGCCTTCTGATCACAAGTATTGAACAATTCTTTACAAAGATCCAAACTTTCCCTCATCTTCCTGTCGTCAAAGCCCTCCAAACTCTTCCGACCTCTGCCTGCTGCACCCTTCTGAACCAGCTATCTTTGTCACAGCCTGGCAATGTGGTAAAGGAAGACAAGTCCATTTTCAGGGGAAAATTCAAGAAGGCTTCAGATACTTGAATGAAAAGAAGCTGAGTGCTGATTGCCAAGACAATAGGGAAAAGGCATTGAAGACATTTAGTAGATCCACTTTGCAGTACCAACTTTCTCTATGATCATAAAGAAAAGAGGTTTAATTGGCTCATGATTCTGCAGGCTGTAAGGAAGCATAGTGGCTTCTGCATCTGAGAGGACTCAGAAAGCCTCCCAATCATACCAGAATGTCAAGGGGCAATGACATGATTTGTGTGGCAGGAGTAGGAGCAAGAAAGAGAGAGGAAAGAAGCACCACACCCTATTATACAACCAGCTCTCAGGAGAACTCACTATCACTAGGGCAGCATCATGAAGATGGTGCTTAAACATTGCTGAAGGATCCACGACCCACCTCCAACTCCCACTGTTTCCAGACAGAAGCCTCCTGCAGAGGCAGAGCCTCTTGGAAAACCTCTACTAGGGAAGTGTGGAAGGAAGATATGGGCTTGGAGCCCCACACAGATGGCCACCAACCTCCAGACCCCAGATTCATAGACCCACCAACAGCTCACACCCTCAGTGTGGAAAAGCTATAGGCCCTCAACACCAGACCACCCCATGAGAGCAGCCATGGGGCTAAAGCCTGCAAAGCCACAGGTGCACTGCCCTAGTAGAGGTTTTCCATGAGCCTCTCATTCTGCAGCAGGCTACTTCCCCTTCCTACTACCCCCCACCCTCCCACTATTCTGCTGCCAGCCTACTCCTCCCCACCCTAACCAACCCTTTTCCTTTCACCCCCAGCCCCCCTCCAATCCATTATTAAATCACCTTCCCAAGGCCCCACCTTCAACACTTGGAATTATAATTCCACATGGATTTTTATAGGGACACACAGCCAAACCATATTATTCTGATCCTGATACCCCAGAATCTCATGTCCTTATCACACAGTAAAATACAATCATGCCTTTTCAAAAGTTTCCAAAAGTCTTAACTCATTCCAAATGTAAAAGTTCAAAGTCTCATCTGAGACAAGGCTGCAGTCCCTTCTGCCTATGAGTCCCTGAATTTAAAAGGGATTTCTTTTCTTTCAAGGTACAATGATGGTACAGGCATTGGGTAAGCTTTATCAATCCAAAGGGAAGAAATTTCCAGAAAAATAACACAAATGGGACACAGGCCCAATGCAAGTCCAAAACCCAGCAGGACAGTATTCACTCAATCTTTAAGCTCCAAAATCATCAAGAGAACTCACTATCATGTGGACAGCATTAAGGAGATAGTGTTTAAACATTTGGGAAGAATCCACCCCCCACCTCATCTTTCACCCCCACCCACAAAATAATCTCCCATTCTCCCCACACCCCTACCTCCAACACCCATTCTTCTCCATGATTAAATCACCTTCCACCAGGTCCCACCTTTAACATTCCCCATTACAATTACACATGAGTATTGGTAGGGACACAGAACCAAATCATATTATTCTGGCCCTGGTTCCCCAAATCTCATATCCATGTCACACTGCAAAATACAATGATGACCTCTCTACTGTCCCCCAATGACTTAACTCATTCCAAATGTAAAAAGTTCAAAGTCTCGTCTCAGACAAGGCTGCAGTCCCTTCTGCCTATGAGTCCCTGAATTTAAAAGGGCTTTCTTTTCTTTCAAGGTACAATGATGGTACACACATTGTATAAGCTTTATCAATCCAAACGGTAGAAATTTCCAAGAAAAATAACACAAATGGCCCCACTAGCCCAATGCACATCCAAAACCCAGCAGGACAGTATTCACTCAATCTTTAAGCTCCAAAATCATCAAGAGAACTATCATGTGGACAGCATTAAGGAGATAGTGTTTAAACATTTGGGAAGAATCCGTACTCCCACCTCGTTCACCCCCACCCACAAAATAATCTCCCCCATTCTCCCCACACCCCTACCTCCAACACCCATTCTTCTCCATGATTAAATCACCTTCCACCAGGTCCGACCTTTAACATTCCCCATTACAATTACACATGAGTATTGGTAGGGACACAGAACCAAATCATATTATTCTGGCCTTGGTTCCCCAAATCTCATATCCACGTCACACTGAAAAATACAATGATGACCTCTCTACTGTCCCCCAATGACTTAACTCATTCCGACATTTACTGAAATATCCAAGGACTTACAGACCCCACAAAGTCAAAGACCCAGCAGGCCAGTCATTGAATCCTACAGCTCCAATCACCTTTTCTGAATCTACATCTCACAACTAGAGCACAGGGGTGTGATGGCTGGGCTCCCAAGGCCTTGGGCAGCTCTGCACCTGTGGCTTTGCAGGGTCTATCCCCCACAGCTGCCCTCATGGGCTGGGCTGGTGTTGAGTGCCTGTAGCTTTTCCACACTGAGGGTGCAAGCTGTTGGTGGGTCTATGAATCTGGGGTCTGGAGAATGGTGCCTCCATGTTTAGGGGCTCCAACCCTGTATGTTCCTTCTGTACTGCCCTAGTAGAGGTTTCCCATGAGGCTCTGCCTATTGGAAAAGCTTCTGCCTGAACACCCAGGTGTTCCCATACATACTCTGGAGTCTACATGCAGGCTCCCAAGCCTCTAGTTTTGTGCTGTCTGTACCTCCTGGCTTAACACTATGTGGAAGCCACCAAGGCTTGAAGTGACATCTGAAGCAGTGACCCAAGCTGTACCTGTGCATCTTTCAGCCATGGCTGGAGCTGGAGCTGCAGGGATGCAGGCAGCAGGGTCCTGAGGCTGCACATAGAGGGGTCATGGAACTGGCCCAGGAAACCATTCTTCTCTCCTAGGCCCCAGGGCCTGTGACAGCAAGGGCTGCTGCAAAGGTCTCTGAAATGCCTTCAAGGCCTTTTTCCCATTGTCTTGGCTATTAGCACTGGACTCCATTTTATACAAGTTTCTGAAGCTTTCTTGAATTTTCCCACTGAAAATCAGCTTTTCTTTTTGACCACTTGGCCAGGCTGCAAATTTTCCAAACTTTTGAGTTCTATTTCTCATTTAATATAAGAGCTGGGATTCATTTAATATAAGACCCATCCAGAGGTCATTTCCTCGGTCACACATAAGGGCACAGGCTGTCTGATGCAGACAGGACACCTCTTGAGCTTTGCTGCCAGAAGTTCATTCCACCAGATATGCACTAAGTCATCACCCTCAAGTTCAAAGTTTCACAGATCTCCAGGGCAGGGTCACCATGCAGCCATGTTCTTTGCTACAGCAAAACAAAAGTAACCTTGGCTCCTGTTCCCAGTAAGCTCTTCATTTTCATCTGAGACCTTCTAAGTCTGATCTTCACTGTCCCTTTTCCTATCAGCCTTCTGATCACAAGTATTGAACAATTCTTTACAAAGATCCAAACTTTCCTTCATCTTCCCGTCATCAAAGCCCTCCTAAGTCTCCTAACCTCTGTCTGCTGCCCCCTTCTGAACATGCTTCTACATTATCACCTATCTTTGTCACAGCCTGGCAATGTGGTAAAGGAAGACAAGTCCATTTTCAGGGGCAAAATACAAAAAGACTTCAGATACTTGAATGAAAACAGGCTGAGTGTTGACTCCCAAGACAATAGGGAAAAGGCCCTGAACACGTTTCATACATCCACCTCCCAGTACTAATTTTCTCTATGATCAGAAAGAAAAGGGATTTAATTGGTTAACGATTCTGCAGGCTGTTAGGAAGTGGCTTCTGAATCTGAGAAGAATCACAAAGCCTCCCAATCATTACAGAATGTCAAGGGGCAATGAAATGTCTCATATGCCACTAGGAGCAAGACAGAGAGAGGAAAAAGGTGGCATGCCCTATTATACAAGATCTCATGAGAACTCACCATCATGAAGATGGTACTTAAACATTGAGGAAAGAGATGTCCCACACTCCCAATTCCCAGTTTCCAGGCAGAAGCCTCCTGTAGATGCAGAGCCTCTTGGAAAACCTCTATTATGGAAATGCAGAAAGAAAATATAGGCTTGGAGCCCCCACGCAGGTGGCCACCAACCTCCAGACCCCAGATTCATAGACCCACCAACAGCTCCCTCTCTCAGTGTGGAAAACCTACAGACACTCAACACCAGCCCAGCCCATGAGAACAGCTGACGGGCTAAACCCTCCAAAGCCACAGGTGCACTGTCCTAGTAGAGATTTTAAATGAGGCTTTGCCTCTGCAGCAGGCTACTCCCCCTTCCTGCTATCCCCCACCCTCCCACCACCCTACTGCCAACCCACTCCTCCCAATGCTACCCATCCCTTTTACCTTCCACTATCACCAGCCTCCTGTTCATAATTAAGTCACCCATTTCAACATTAGGGATTATAATTCCACATGAGTTTCATAGGGACACACAGTAAACCACATTATTCTGACCCTGATATTCCAGAATGTCATGTCCTTATCACAGGGCAAAATACAATCATGACTTTTCAAAAGTTTGCAAAAGTCTTAACTCATTCCAAATGTAAAAATTCAAAGTCTCATCTGAGATAATGCTACAGTCCCTTCTGCCTATGAGTCCCTGAATTTAAAACGGAGTTCTTTTCTTTCAAGGTACAATGATGGTACAGGCCATTGGGTAAGCTTTCTCAATCCAAAGGGAAGAAATTTCCAGAAAAATAACACAAATGGGCCCTCAGGCCCAATGCAAGTCCAAAACCCAGCAGGACAGTATTCACTCCATCTCACAGCTCCAAAATCATCAAGAGAACTCACTATCATGTGGACAGCATTAAGGAGATAGTGTTTAACCATTTGTGAAGAATCTGCCCCCATCCTCATCTTTCACCCCCACCCACAAAATAATCTCCCCATTCTCCCCCACACCCCTACCTCCAACACCCACTCTTCTTCTCCATGATTAAATCACCTTCCACCAGGCCCCACCTTTAACATTCCCCATTACAATTCCACATGAGTTTGGTAGGGACACAGAGCCAAATCATATTATTCTGCCTCTGGCCCCCCAAATCTCATGTTCTTCTCACACTGCAAAATACAATGATGCCTTCTCTACAGTTTCCCAAAGTCTTAACTCATTCCAGCATTTACTCAAATGTCCAAAGCCCAAAGTCTCTTCTGAGACAAGGCTGCAGTCCCTTCTGCCCTGAGCCTCTGAAATACAAAGCAAGTTAACTACTTCCAAGGTACAATGATTGTACAGGCATTGGGTAAGCATTCCCAGCCAAAAGGAAGAAATTTGCCAGAAAGAAGCAAAACACAGATGGGACTTACAGACCCCATGCAAGTCAAAAACCCAGCAGGCCAGTCATTCCATCCTACAGCTCCAAATCATTTTTTTTGAATCTACGTCCCACATCCAGAGCAGAGGGTGCTTTGATGGCTCCCAGAGTCTTGGGCAGCTCTGCACCTGTGGCTTTGCAGGGTCTTTCCCCAAAGTTGCCCTCATGGGCTGGGCTGGTGTTGAGTACCTGTAGCTTTTCAACACTAAGGGTGCAAGCTGTTGGTGGGTCTATGAATCTGGGGTCTGCAGAATGGTGCCTCCCTGTGTGGGGCTCCAACCCTATATGTTCCTTCTGTACTGCCCTAGTAGAGGTTTACCATGAGGCTCTGCCTCTTGGAAAGGTTTTGACCTGGACACCCAGGCTTTCCATACATACTCTGGAGTCTAGACAAAGAATCCACAGCCTCTAGTTTTGTGCTGTGTGCACCTGCTGGCTTAACACTATGTGGAAGCCACCAAGGCTTGGAGCTTGCACCTCTGAAGCAGTGACCCAAGCTGTACCTGTGCATCTTTCAGCCATGGCTGGAGCTGGAGCTGAAGCTGCAGGGATGCAGCCAGCAGTGTCCTGAGGATGGACACAGCAGCAGGGCCATGGGGCAGGCCCAGGAAACCATTCTTCTCTCCTAGGCCCCAGGGCCTGTGACAGCAAGGGCTGCTGCAAAGGTCTCTGAAATGCCTTCAAGGCCTTTTTCCCATTGTCTTGGCTATTAGCACTGGGCTCCATTTTATGCAAATTTCTGAAGCCTTCGTGAATTTTACCCGGAGAGCCAGCTTTTCTTTTTGACCACTTGGCCAGGCTGCAAATTTTCCAAACTTTTAAGCTCTGCTTCTCTTTTAAATATAAATTTCTACTTGAGGTTATTTATTTGGTCACACAGAAGACCATGGGCTGTTGGACACAGACAGGACACCTGTTGAGCTTTGCTGCCAAAAGGTCATTCCACCAGAAACACACTACATCATCGCCTCACGTTGAAAGTTTCACAGCTCTCCAGGGCAAGGTCACCCTGCAGCCATGTTCTTTGCTACAGGAAAACAAAAGTAACCTTGGCTCCTGCTCCCGGTAGGTTCCTCATTTTTTTTTGTTTTAATTATACTTTCTGTGCTAGGGTACATGTGCACAATGTGTAGGTTTGTTACACATGTATACATGTGCCATGTTGGTGGCACACACGTTTATTGCGGCACTATTCACAAGAGCAAAGACCTGGAACCAACCCAAATGTCCATCAGTGACGGACTGGACTAAGTTCCTCATTTTCATCTGAGACCTTCTAAGCCTGGCCTTCACTGTCCATCCTTCTGTCACCCTTTTAATTATAACTATTTAACAAGTCTCTACAATGGTCCAAACTTTCCCTCATCTTCCTGTCATCTTCCAAGCTCTCCAAACTCTCCAACCTCTGGCTGTTACCCACTTCTGAACCTGCTTCACATTTTCAGCTCTCTTTGTTGCAGCCTGGCAATGTAGAAGAAAAAGAAGTCCATTTTCAGGGGAAACTTCAAGAAGGCTGCAGATGTTTGCATTAAAAAGAATTCCAGTGCTAATAGCCAAGACCATGGGGAAAAGTCATTGAAGATATTTCATAGCTCCACTTGGCAGTACTTATTTTCTGTGTGATCGTAATGAAAAGGGGTTCAATTGGCTCATGGTTCTGCAGGCTGTAAAGAAAGCATAGTGGCTTCTGCTTCTGGGAGGACTCAGGAAGCCTCCCAATCATACCAGAAGACCAAGCGGCAATGGGATATTTTATATGGCAGAAGTAGGAGCAAGACAGAGAGAGGAGAAGGTGCCACATTGTTATACAACCAGATCTCATGAGAACTCAGTATCACAAGGTCAGCATCAAGAAGATGGTGCTTAACCACTGGTGATGGATCCACCCCCCAACCCACCTCCACCCCCTACTGTTTCCAGGCAGAAGCCTGATGCAGAGGCAGAGCCTCTTGGAAAACCTCTACTAGGGCAGTGCAGAAGGAAAATATGGGCTTGGAGCCCCACGCGGGATACCACCATCCTCCAGACCCCAGAGTCATAGACCCACCAACAGCTCCCACCCTCCGTGTGGAAAAGCTACAGGCACTCAACACCAGCCCAGCCCATGAGAGCAGCCATGGGGCTAAAGCCTGCAAAGCCACAGGTGCACTGCCCTAGTAGAGGTTTTCCATGAGGCTCTGCCTCTGCAGCAGGCTACTCCCTTCCTACTACCCACCACCCTATAGCCAGCCTACTCCTCCCCACCTTACCCACCTCTTTTTACTTCCAACCCCACCCCTCTCCCATCCATGAATAAATCACCTCCCACCAGGCCCCACCTGCAACATTCAGGATCACAATCACGCACGAGTTTAGGTAGGGACACACAGCCAACTCTTATTTATTCTGTCCGTCCCTGCCTCCCAAAATCTCATGTTCTTCTCACTTTGCAAAATACAATGATGCCTGACCTACCATTTCCCCAAGCCACTATCCTTTTCTACAGCCTGCAGAACCGTCAGCCAGTTAAACCCCTTTTGTTACGATCATACGGAAAATTAGTGCCGGAAGTGAGGCTATGCAATGCCTTCGATGGCTTTTCCCCATCGTCTTGGCTGAGACCCCAAGATCTTAACTCATTCCAACATCTACTCAAATGTCTGAAGCCCAAAGTCTCATCTGAGACAAAGCTGCAGTCCCTTCTGCCTCTGGGCCTCTGAAATAAAAGCAAGTTAACTACTTCCAAGGTACAATGACTGTCCAGGCAGTGAATAAGAATTCCACCCAAAAGAAAGACTTTTGCCAGAGAGAACAAAACGCAAACGGGACGTACAGGTCCCGTGAGAGTCCAAAACCCAGCAGGCCAGTTACTCAAACACACAGCTCCAAAGTCATCCTTTTCTGGTCCCTGTCCCTGGTGTGAGGGCTGGGCTCCCAAGGCCTGGGGCAGCTCTGCACCTGTGGCTTTGCAGTGTTCAGCCCCCCAGGCTGCCCTCATGGGCTGTGCTGCTGTTGAGTGCCTGTAGTTTTACCCACAGAGGGTACAAAACTCTTGGCGGGTCTAGGAATCTGGGATCTGCAGGATGGTGGCCTCCAGTGTGGAGGCTCCAACCCCGTATCCTTCCTCTGCGCTGCTCTAGTAGAGGCTGCCCAGGAGGCTCTGCCCTTTGGCAGCCTTCTGTCCGGACACCCAGGCACTTTCATACATTTTCTGAAATCTAGACGGAGGCTCCCAAGCCTCTGGACTAGTGCTCTGTGAACCCGCTGGCTTAACACTAGGTAGAAGCCATGAAGGCTTATTGCTTGCACCCTCTGAAGCAGTCAACCGATCTGTACCTGTGCATTCTTCAGCCGAGGTTGGAGCAAGAGCTGGGGCTGCAGGGATGCAGGCAGCAGTGTCCTGAGGCTGCACACGGCAGCAGGGCTATGGGGCTGGCCCAGGAAACCATTCTTCTCTCCTAGGTCCCAGGGCCTGTGACAGCAAGGGCTGCTGCAAACATCTGTGAAACACCTCCAAGGCTTTCCCCCATCGTCTTGGCTGAGACCCCAAGATCTTAACTCATTCCAACATCTACTCAAATGTCTGAAGCCCAAAGTCTCATCTGAGACAAAGCTGCAGTCCCTTCTGCCTCTGGGCCTCTGAAATAAAAGCAAGTTAACTACTTCCAAGGTACAATGACTGTCCAGGCAGTGAATAAGAATTCCACCCAAAAGAAAGACTTTTGCCAGAGAGAACAAAACGCAAACGGGACGTACAGGTCCCGTGAGAGTCCAAAACCCAGCAGGCCAGTTACTCAAACACACAGCTCCAAAGTCATCCTTTTCTGGTCCCTGTCCCTGGTGTGAGGGCTGGGCTCCCAAGGCCTGGGGCAGCTCTGCACCTGTGGCTTTGCAGTGTTCAGCCCCCAGGCTGCCCTCATGGGCTGTGCTGCTGTTGAGTGCCTGTAGTTTTACCCACAGAGGGTACAAAACTCTTGGCGGGTCTAGGAATCTGGGATCTGCAGGATGGTGGCCTCCAGTGTGGAGGCTCCAACCCCGTATCCTTCCTCTGCGCTGCTCTAGTAGAGGCTGCCCAGGAGG